>RQTK01001023.1:30496-172187 GCA_003991915.1 Elysia chlorotica | reverse complement strand
GCAAAGTGACAATGTCGGCCACGAGTAACAGACAGCACCTGTCTGATTTTGGCCCCGCCTTCTTGAAGGTGACGCTCTTACTCTTGTCTTCTTGCGCTGGCTCTGTGGGCGGGGCTTCTTGATGTTGACGCTCTTACTCTTGTCTTCTTGCGCTGACTCTGTGGGCGCGGTTTCGTGTTCGACTTTTGGCCGCCCTGCACGAGCTGTCTCTCCACGAGACCTGTCAGTCTGGCGACCTGCTCAGTCAAGGCTTTGATTGACTGGGTGTGCGTGTCTTCAGAGGGTAGGGGAGTGCTGGTGATGTGGCACACACCCGCATCTTGCCCTCTATCAGACTCAGCCGTGTCTTCGTCAAATTCCAGCGCTTGAATCCGCGCGTCCTTGAAAGTCGATAACGCGCCTCGCTTCAAGGACTGGCGAAGCTCACGTCGAATTGCCTTGTTTGTTAAATTTTCGATAAAAATGTCACGCAGGGTGTCTGCGCCGATTGGAGAAGCGGCAGCCTCCGTCTCCCCCCGCCTCCTGACTACACTTTGATACACACTGTGAGCGTCCTGAAGCCGCAGCGAGAACTGGCGAATCCCCTCGCTACGTCTATGTTTGGTGTTTAAGCTCCCTGGTTGTTGTCTAATGAAAAACCAAAACTGATTTATAAATCTTGTAGCAATGCTGTAAAAGCTAAAACTGATCTTTATACAGCGCATAACATTTCTGTAATATGTTATTGTTGTTCTATAAAAAAAAAACTAAAACTTATCTTTATACAGTCTACAACATTGCCGTAAATGTTGTCTTTTCGAGAGTGGAAGCCTTTCTTCACACATTCTATAACAGTGCTGTAATTGTTGTCTAATGGAGAGATAAAATTGATCTTTATACAGCTTACAGCGTCGTATAAACAGTAAAATCAGATGGGTATACAGCACATAACAATGCTTTAATGTCCTATGAACAACCAAAACGTATCTTTATACAGTCTATAACATTGCTGCAATTGTTGTTCTATAAACAACTAAAACTGATCTTCATACATCCTATAAGTATAACATTACCGTGACTGTTGTTTTTTAAATAGTATAAACGGATCGGTTTACAGCCTATAAAACTGCTGTAGTTGTTGGTTTATAAAATTTTGATGTACACATCTACATTCAGTCCACTTCGCTGATGTAATTTTTGTCATGTATATAACAAAAATGATCTTTATACAACCCATTACGATGCTGTAGTTGTCTTATTGATAGCCAAAACATCTCTATACAGCCAACATCGGTGCTGTAATATTGAAGTCTTTTGGAGCGTCAAATAAGATCTCTATACAGCCGAAAACTATGATCTCTATACAACTTTTTGTTGTAATAGGCTGGTCAAAATCAAAACTGATCTGCTTGCAGCCATAGTCTGTGCGGTATTTGTTGTGTTCCCTAGAACCAAAATACAAACAAACTACAGTACACAGTGTCCAACCAACAAACTACAGTACACAGTGTCCAACCAACAAACTACAGTACACAGTGTCCAACCACAGTGAGTTCACTTAGCAGGAGTGTCTCAGGCAAGACGACAAGACCAAGTGGTACATTGTACTCGATCGAGTTCGACTTGGACACTCTCATCTTACTCACGCCTTTCTGCTGAGAGGTGAAGAACCTCCACTGTGTCACACCTGCAACTGGTTAATTGTGAGTCATATTCTGGTTGATTGTCCGGTTTTCTACCGGGAAAGAAATAATTATGTACCTTGCTTCCAAGCCTCTAGAGAGCATAATTATAAACAAATGTAAGTCCTCAGCGCCATTAGTACCTGAAGGACATTGGTGTATATAATAAAATTTAACTGTGATAATCCGACACATGGATCTTTTAAACTACTGTATATACCCTTTACTTTTAACCAACCTTTTTACACAATTTTTATGCTTTTACTATTCAGAAAGATAAAGGAGTCACCGTTGCTACTACTATAATGCATTAACTGTCTTAGGACATCATGGGCACAACATAGCCGTTACCGTGCTGACGTGCCGTAAAAACAAACTCACTCACTCTAGAACCAAAATACAGTTGTACATTTATAGAATCCATAACGGTTCCATTCTTGTCTTGTGAAGGAATAAAACTGATCTCCATGGTGCCTATACCGGCTCTGTGAATGACTTGTGAGCCCAAACAGACCTACACACAAACATAATCTCTAGCACTAAAACAGATCTCTATACAGCACATATCATTGCTGTAACTATTGAAAACTAAAACCTTCTGCTAATTCAGATGTAAAGGGTTTTCTAATGTTACCAGGGGCTTGCTCTAGCATTTTTTTCTTGTATCAGTTTTTGTTTGTTGGTGTTTTGGTTTTGCTTTTACGATCAAAGTAATGTTTCCATTTTGGCACATGGCATACGATACCATTGTACATTCATCTTCTTGGATGTCATTTCTAAATTACAAAGTGGTATCACAAAGCCTCTTTCTGCAGTTTTGATAAAATTGGAGATACAGCATGGTAGGCTTCTATCTCATCTGTACAGAAAAATTCTCAAACTCAAAACACAAACTGTCGAGATCGGGAGGCCGGCTATAAAATAAAACTGCACCTGGATGGCAGGCCTAGCTCTATAAATCTGTTATGATGCAAACATTTGTGTGCACACTTTTCTATAAAAGCTTGAGTCTTGATAGACATTTACAAAATTTGTTGATGCCCATCTTAGAAAGGCTTATAAGTCGGGCAGTTTTTTAAAAGGTTCTCTACCACATGTATGTTTGATTGTTTCCCTTAGCTTTCTAAGGTTTTAAGAGACAAAGCGCTGGCCTTTCTATTGGGAGGTCCCCAGTTCAATCTCAATCAGACAAATTTATTTGTCGCATTTCATCTTTTACCTTTTGGTTCGATGTTTGCTGTAAATGTTGTCCTATAAATAACCAAAGCTGATCTTTATACAGCCTATAACGTGGCTGAAGTTGTTGGTTTTTAAAGATTAAAAGCTATTCTCTCTACACAGTATAACATTGCTGTAATTAGCTTATCTATTCAAAAAATTCAAAACTGATCTGTACAGATATACCTATCGGTGATGTACACATCTACATTCAGTCCACTTCGCTGATGTAATTTTTTGTCAACAAAAATGATCTTTATACAACCCATTACGATGCTGTAGTTGTTGTCTTATTGATAGCCAAAACATCTCTATACAACTGTACAGCCAACATCGGTGCTGTAATATTTTTGTCTTTTGGAGCGTCAAATAAGATTTCTATACAGCGGAAAACTATTTTGTACTTATTGTTGTCTTGTGGATAAACAATGATATCTCTATAAAGTTACAACTTGTAATGGTGTTGTAATAAGCTTGTCAAAATCAGAACCAATCTGTTTGCAGTCCATAATATGTGCTGTGTTTGTTGTGTTCTCTAGAACCCAAATACAAACAAATTTATGTGTCCAACGACATTAAGTTCACTGGGCAGGAATTTCTCAGGCTAGACCAAAAGACCATGTGGTACTCGATCGAGTCCGACTTGGACATTCTCATCTTACTCACGCCTTTCTACTGCAACTCTCTATTGTCCATTTGTCACATTCTGGTTGACTGTCCAGTTTTTTAGCGGGAAAGAAATTTGTACCTGGCTTCCAAGCCACTATAGAGCATATTAACTTATGTTAGTCCTCAGCGCCTACTTAGGTACCTAAAGGACATTAGTGTATATAATAAAATTTAACTGTGACAATCCTGCACATGGATCTTTTATTTTCTTAGGACATCATGGGCACAAGATAGCCGTTACCACGATGTTGTGCCGTAAAACAAACTCACTCACTTTCTAAATTACTCAGCCCCTTCCTAAGTACGGGTGTGACAACATATCACCACCGCATTCCTTGCTCCGGAACATTTATCGCTCTAACTGTGGCTGGTTGTGTATTTTTCTCTTTCACGCTTTACGTAGTAAAACTTTGTGATTGCTTTATTGTTTACAGTTTATCTGCATGTTGCAAAATTAAGGGAACAAGGAGACATAAACGCCATGACACGCACATTTCCTACTGACATTGGCGTGAACTGTCGCAAGTGGTAGAGCGTTGGTCTCTAACTCAGGAGGTCCCTGGTTCGACACTGATGATCGGCCACAATTTATTTTCGCGATTTTGTCCACCACTGGTTAAGTCGGTGTCAGCAGACGTATTTTATGACCGGCTGATGCTCTGTCTCTGGGTGGCAGCACATTAAATAGTCAGACTTTGGACTTAGGGACTCGTCCACAGAACAGCCTTGCTTCTGACGTTGGATCTCATGAAATAAACTCAATCATCAACTCTTCCTGCTCTCGGAAAGTAGTAAAAATATTCATCAATATATTTGTCTTTGGAAATGTGAATATAGGTATCCATGGAGAATCTAGAAGCATGTTGACAATGACAAAAGAAACACTGTCTTATGGGAAGCTTCTACTGCACTAGAGCTAGATATAGCTTTACTGGAGGTTTTTAGTGACAGTTTGAAAAGGTTTTGGCCAGAGGTCAGTATATTGAGGGCGGGATACATCACTAGATCTATATCTAGTTTTACTTGAGTTTTTTAAAGGCTCTGTTTAACACATATTTGATGGGCGCGATATATAAAACCATTAGCAGCTCACAGCGAAGTTGGATGGAAGAGCGTCCGTGTCGTGAATGTGTTGCAATGGTTAACGGTCTCGCTTCTCTTCATAATAATGTTATGTTATTTAACTTCATTCTTTTTTCATTAGACTACATGGGCTAAAGAAGTCTCTTCTCCTTGGTGTATAGATTGATATTATGTCGATTTTTTTTTCAGAAGTATTGCCTAAAATAAGCTTAAAGCTCTCATCTTTTCCTGTATTGCAGACAGTAATTTGTTACAAGAAGTCTTTCTATCCCTCTCATTGTTGATGCTGGATAAAATATTGAAGCTTTTCTTTGCCTTTTGTTTTACAACGGTCCTCATGAAAACTATTTGAAACATACACATGGCATGAATTGCGATACAAGATTGTTGTTGTCATATTCATTGCCTACACTGGGTGTTTAAAATATTTTATTTATACTTTATTGTCTTATTTGGCTTTACAAGTTTTCCAACTTTCTTCATATTAATAAATTGCAAAACTAAAAATTAGGATACACAAGATGCTTCTTGCAAAAATTGCGTATGGAGAAAAGCATGATATTCCGCCTAAAGAAATAGTCCACTTGTCTGGAAGACATGAAATATGAATCAAAGAGTGGAGAAGTTCTTGTGTCATTCTGTACTTGATCTAGTCGTCAATGAGCAGACGTAAACCCACAGCACAGTTCTTGTCTTCTAACAACGTCCACTAACTCTTGGTGGATTGACAATCCTCATACTAGCAACAAACGGTTCTTGCTAAAGGTTGTTCGCCTACCGTGCCTCGGTCTCCATTGACTGTACAAGTGTAAGGTTTTCTCTCTCTCTCACCAGCCTCGGTCTCCATTGACTGTACAAGTGTAAGGTTTTCTCTCTCTCTCACCAGCGCCGCCCCCCATTGGCTGTACAAGTGTAAGGTTTTCTCTCTCTCTCACCAGCCTTGGTCTCCATTGGCTGTACAAGTGTAAGGTTTTCTCTCTCTCTCACCAGCCTTGGTCTCCATTGGCTGTACAAGTGTAAGGTTTTCTCTCTCTCTCACCAGCCTTGGTCTCCAAAATAGTCCACTTGTCTGGAAGACATGAAATATGAATCAAAGAGTGGAGAAGTTCTTGTGTCATTCTGTACTTGATCTAGTCGTCAATGAGCAGACGTAAACCCACAGCACAGTTCTTGTCTTCTAACAACGTCCACTAACTCTTGGTGGATTGACATGCCTCATACTAGCTACAAACGGTTCTTGCTAAAGGTTGTTCGCCTACCGTGCCTCGGTCTCCATTGACTGTACAAGTGTAAGGTTTTTTCTCTCTCTCACCAGCCTCGGTCTCCATTGACTGTACAAGTGTAAGGTTTTCTCTCTCTCTCACCAGCGCCGCCCCAGACGGTTTTCTCTTCCTAGCAATGCAACCATTTCAGATGCGCCTCTACATTGATTGAGTCTAATGTGACTGGCTGAGACAGGAGTCATGGTATCCCCGCCCTGTCTCGTGTGTGCCAGCAAATAAAATTGTCAGACGTCAGTCTTGGGGCCCGTCCACAATATAGCCTAGATGGTGCGGACGTTGGACGTTAAACAAACTGAACTGAAACTATTCTGGGTAGTGAGTCTCTCCTCTCCACATTTACTGCCTCCATTGGCAATGGGTTTTTTTCATTGGACCTGACTGTTTATATCCGTACTTAATGTGCTTTGCATGTTTTTGCGGAGAACTTCTGTAAGGTTCAAATACATTATCTACAAAGGCGAAGACTAGAGGCTAAAAAAAGATAGATTGTTAAGGTTTGGGCCGATAAAGAAACATTACTCTGAGCAAAACTCTCGCCGTTCTTTTCATGTTTTTTTTTTTGTTATTTTTCTTATGATTGCCTACGTGGACTTGAACAGTCTCTTCTTTACCTTACGTTGCTAACATGGACAGTCTTTTTTTAAATTTTCTTAACACATGCGAGTATTGTCTGGTGGGTTATAGAGGTCTTTCCTCTTCACGGTATCACTTATTTTTTTCGATTTTTGTTACTTCAAACATTTTGTAACAACAAGTTTTTGTCTACCCCTCTCATTATCTATATCGGATACAAAGCTTTCCAATATTTCATTTTTCTCCTAAACTGACATCAAACATTGTTTCTTCCATTTCATAGCATATATTGCTATCTATTTATCTCTCAAACTAGCCTCAAATATTGTTTCTTCCATTTCATAGCATATTGCTATATATTTATCTCCTAAACTAGCATCAAACATTGTTTCTTCCATTTCATAGCATATATTGCTATCTATTTATCTCTCAAACTAGCCTCAAATATTGTTTCTTCCATTTCATAGCATATATTGCTATTTTTTTTATTTATCTCTTAAACTTTCTTCAAATATTGTTTCTTCCATTTCATAGCATATATTGCTATATATTTATCTCTCAAACTAGCATCAAATATTGTTTCGTCCATTTCATAGCATATATTGCTATCTATTTATCTCCTACCTAAAATAGCCTCAAACATTGTTTCTTCCATTTCATAGCATATAATTGCTACCTATTTAACACCCCTATTCCTCACATCCCCCACCCCCTTTCTCTGTGTACAATTCTTTTCCACGGTGTCCATATTACTCTTTCCTTCTCATTCATTACAAACATTCTGTAACATTGCCTTGAGTGTCTGGAATGCTGTGATCCATGCTTACAATTTTGCACCGGACAAAACATTGGGCTGCCTTTCACGCTCTGCATGGTGTGTGGGTACGGCAGATTCAGTCTTGTTTTTATATAATGTGGGCGAAGGATACACGAGTTTGGTACATCTGAACTGTTTCTATGTGATAACATTTTTACAATTTGTCAGAAGTTTGTCTTAGGACCAGTCCACTATGTACTCTAGCTGCAAACGTTGGGCGTTATCTCCTATTTAGACGCGTCACACACCCACCCGAAGCTCTCGGCTCGTAGAGTTGGTCTATCTGGGTGAGTTGACCCCACATGCGCTGTGCTCACACAATCTCCATCAAAACAAACATGTCGCAAAAAAATTTTTAAAATTTCATCCATACACATTGCTTTGCATGTTGTAACCATGTTATATATCAGTGTGCTGGGCTACCAAACCATTGTATGCGGTCACAATGGGTGAAAATTGCCTGTGAGGAAGATCAGGAATGTCTCGGTGAGTTTTATTCATGGCAGTTGAATACAATGTGAAAGTGAACAAAACTATGATTGTAGATCTGAACCAAACAAGGCACAATGTGAATGTCCAAAACATATGGGGTGAAGTTTCCTGCGGTTTGTACAAACACAGCCGTTACAAACATTTATTGGAATTTTTTTTGTTATTGCTGGACTCTGAATGTTTATTGAATGGAATGAGTCTACTTTGGGTGAAACTATACACTCTCATTGAATGAAACGAGTCTATCAGGGGTAAAACAAAGAACAATAAAACTATTCACTCTCATTGAATAAAACGGAGTCTATCAGGGGTAAAAACAATACATGGTTGCATAATCTTTTCTTGGAATGAAGTATGTCTACCATGGGTCTAGATTCTACATCATCTAGATATCAATGGACTATTTTGTCGCCTAGAACTAGTTGGAAAATTTGGATGATATACAGAATACAGAATACAGAAATCTGTATTCATCCCTCAAGGGGAAATTAAGCTACACTCTCTTCATACAAGAAACGAAGATATAAAAAAAAGAAATAAATTTAGTTGGGCAGTTGTCAGACATTTCTCTAGAGAAACGTCCACATTAAAGCCTATATAGTGCTGACGTTAAACTCTGAGCAACAAAACAGCCATTGTTGCTAATGGTGCAATGCATTAACTGTATAAAGACACCATGGGCACAATATGGTCGTTGCTTATCTGACATATCGTAAAACCAAACTGTTTTCAAAACGCTCTACTTCTTTTATCTCCTTCTTTCAGTTTCTCTATGCACAATCTGCTGTAGCATTGCTTAGTTTAGTCTATTTACTTAATTCGGATTTGTTTCATCTTGTTCTTTATTTTTCTTTTTTCAAATTGTGCTGTTTAATCAGTGCACTTCGACTTTATATTTTTCTCTGAGAAATGAAAGTTGTGTCTGTTCTACAGTAAAAAAGGCTCATAAAACACGCGAGTTATTTGAAAGGATCAGTCACAGTTCCTGGTTCACTGTATTAACCTTTTAACATAATGTGCACCAATCATGGAGTGCTAGTAATATGGTAGGCTATGGCACCAATAAAAAACTCATCACAGATATATAGCCGTTACTGTTCTGACGAGTTGTAAATACAAACTCTTAACTTTAGAGCATTATTTTCCTTCTTTGTCTGTTTTTTTTCAGTTTTTGAAACGTTTTTTCTCCATCGCATTGTTGATCCCTCGGATTCTTTACTGTCCTTGACAAAATGAAAGTTTCTGTTAATCGCCTGTGCTCTAACAAGGATGACTGAGGAAGTTTGCTAGTCTGTAAAGCGCCTACATAGTATATGTAGTTCTACATGTATCGGGTTACTTTTGTCGAGTGCCCATTTAAGAGCTCCCCCCTTGTACATGAATTGGGTTGCTTGTGTTAAATGCCACTATAGGGACTTTATTCATGAGGTTAGCAGACCTGCCTACTTGTACCGATTTGATCGGTACGTACCGATTTTTGTCGTCAATCCCGATTTCCCGATTTCCACGGAAATGTACCGATTTTTCAAACTGTGAAGATATTCTGCATAGAAGCGCGATCGTCGATTTTTTCCTCTGCCTCTGTTCACTGCTCATCAAGAAACGCAAGACTAGCCAGTTTCCGCGGCGGCAATAAACTCACGACCCGCACCTATTTACATTTCAGCCGAGTCCCTCTTGACGTATTTTCTCATAAGCCTAGCTAGGGACATGCTCTCTTTATCGAGGGTTATATAAATTCTCTTAGATCTTAGTGTATGAGATGATTAACCGAAAGGGTACTGAAATTACACCTCCCCAAGCTGCCAACCCCTACGCTTCGCTATTTTCGTTAACAATTTCTACCCAAATACGCCGATACATTTTTAGAAACAAATAAAAATATACAACCGTTCGTGCAATACCGCTGTTTTTCGCAATAACGGTACATGTATTTGAGGTACGGCTACGATTTTCCTGTCAATCACGCGACGGAAGCTAGTGATGAGTAAAGAAAGTTTCCAGTGTTATGTGCGTGGGCGAAATAAAATTTATGAACGATTCATTTATTTTATCGATATACTTCATTATAACTTGTTATACATTGTTATCGAGATTGGGTTAGTCAACAACTGAATTGATACCGACCAGTCCTAACTCGTTTTCTCTTGCGTTCATTCGTCCGAATCATACCAATCTCTCTATCATGGACTTTCTGTTCCCAGTCAAGCTAGTAATGATTCTGATCGGCGTTACCACGAGCTCAATATGCGTTTACAATCAAGTAACGTAGATCTAGTTAATCGTTTTTTCTTGCGATTAATACCATCTTAACATTCAGTCCTTGACCTTCGTCCTTATTTACAACTCCCCATGCAAATCTCCCGCGAGGGAAACGGGTGAAAATCTAGTTATCTTTTATTCATCCAAGTAATACCGATCTTTCAATCTTCACATCCAGTCCTCGGAGCCTGGCGTTATTTCCAGCTAATCATTCTGATTGTTCTTAAAGTTGATCAGCCAATTTTTTTCATCTAACTTGACGTGGTGTCGGTGTATACAGTTTAACATTCTTTTGCGAAACATGCGCCCGTGTATCTTTGCAATCAAGAAAATTAACGTAGATCTAATTCAAATTAGCATCATGATCTTATTATAGAAACCGACTTCTCCTAAGGCGCTTTGTCTTTGAGGTGCTACACCGAATCCACACAACCAGCACATTGGAGATGGAACTCTGGAACAAAACTAGATCGAATATAGATTTATATTTTACCAATGCACCGACATGCGTTATCTAGATAATTATATAATGGGTTACATGGAAGATCCTATATGGCGACGGGATTACAAAGCGTGATTGCAGGAACTGTGTCGATCACATTACACACAAGGCTGAGTCTATAGGCACTAAAGACATAATGTATTATAGTGTTTCTGACCAAAATTTGATCTACACATTATTATCGTGCTTCCTTCCAAAGAAATGACCAAGGCTCTCGGACGTTTCTCATTTTCACCTCTTTCTCTGTCTCTTGCTCTCTGTCTCTCGATCTCCCCTCTTTCTGACTTTCGATATCCTCTCTCTCTCTCAATCTCCTCTCTTTCTTTTGATTTCCTTCTCTCTGTCTCTCTCTCTCTCTGACTCGATCTTTGTCTCCTTCTCTCTCTCTCTCTCTCTCTCTCTCTCTCTCTCTCTCTCGGTCTCCACTAGTCGCTCTTTAACTTATCTGTGTTCTTTCCTTTTTATCTCTTTAAATTATTGTAACTTATTGTTGATGGCACTTCCCTTATTTCCTCTAAACACATTTACACATCATGCAATCAAAATTAAGCTGATGTACGACATACCACACTGTGTTCAGCCACATGTTGAATAAGCTGATGTACAACATACCACACTGTGTTCAACCACATGTTGAATAAGCTGGTGTACGACATACCACACTGTGTTCAGCAACATTTAGATCATCGCACAGGAGTCAGCGCGGAGCTCTCTTTTCAAAGAACAAGAAACATTTGTCAACTTGTCTTTTATGAGCATTACACCAAAATGTCCTCTGTGATCTAGAGACATCTCTCTATCTATGTATATATCGATCTATCGATCTCTCCCTCTTTCTCTATCGACATATTAATGAACCAAGTTTACCTTTGCGTAGAGTCAAAAGCTTTTTTAACTCATCCCAAGTTTGAGTTCTCTGGTCTTCACTCTTGTACTTGTAGTCGGGCACACGAGGATGCCAGAGAAGGGGCCTTGCCCTTACCATCTCAATCAAATTATTCCTTGTTATAGTCTATGTTCGCCGGGTCCAGACTAGACGTGAAGCAAAAAAAGTGAGCATGTTCATTTCTCTCTACACGCGTGAGGCGTGAAGCGTGACCCGTGTAGCGTGTAGTGAGTTCTATGGCCCAGCATAATAGAGACAAAGAGTGTCCACTTTTCTGTACACGTTTAAAACGTGTAGCGTGAAGCGTGAAGCGTGTAGCGTGAAGTTCTATGGCCCATCAGCCTAACTGTAAGGACCAAATCTGTCCATGAATGAATACACGAGACCAGGTGGTGCTCAATCGAGTCTGGCTGGGACACTCTTACCTTACTCACGCCTTCCCACTGAGAGGGGAAGAGCCTCCGCATTGTCACTCATGTAACTGTCAGTTACTCACGAGTCACATTTCGGTTGACCGTCCACAATTTCAGTGGCTTCCAAACCAATAGAGAGAGAGAACATTCATCGATGTTAGACCTCAGCAAGAACTTAGGTTTCTAAAAGACATGTAACATAACAGAACTTTAAAAAAAAAGAAAACACAGACTCGCAAGGGCCAAAGGGGATGCGGAAAGCGCTGTAGGAAAACTGAGGTCCCTCCAGAGTTGGTTGACAGCTGCTTTGCTTGGGTGGAATGTAGTAGGAACTTTTTGAAAACGCTCATTTCATCTAAAAATGGATATTGCTGTATGTTCTTCCATTTACACCGACCATAAACCTACGCAATGATAGGAGCAGTCACAAATCCTGTTTTACTGTATTAACCTATAATAAACCACATCACAGATACAGCCGTTACTGTTCTGACGAGTTGTATATACAAACTCTTAACTTTAGAGCATATTTTCCTCTTTGCTTTTTTTTCAGTTTTTGAAACGTTGCTTTTTCTCCATCGCATTGTTGTTCCCTTGGATTCTATACTGTCCTTGATAAAATGAAAGTTTCTGTTAATCGCCCGTGCTGTAACAAGGATGACTGAGGAAGTTTGCTAGTCTGTAAAGCGCCTACATAGTATACGTAGTTGTACATGTATCGGGTTACTTTTGTTAAATGCCACTATAGGGACTGGTATAGAGTAGTTGTACATGTATTGGGTTACTTGTGTTAAATGCCACTAAAGGGACTGGTATAGAGTAGTTGTACATGTATTGGGTTACTTGTGTTAAATGCCACTATAGGGACTGGTATAGAGTAGTTGTACATGTATTGGGTCACTTATTTGCCACTATAGGGACTGGTATAGAGAAGTTGTACATGTATTGGGTCACTTGTGTTAAATGCCACTATAGGGACTGGTATAGAGAAGTTGTACATGTATTGGATCACTTGTGTTAAATGCCACTATAGGGACTGGTATAGAGAAGTTGTACATGAATTGGGTTATTTTTGTTAAATGCCACTATAGGGACTATAGAGTAGTTGTACATGTATTGGGTTACTTGTGTTAATGCCACTAAAGGGACTGGTATAGAGTAGTTGTACATAAATTGGGTTATTTTTGTTAAATGCCAATATAGGGACTATAGAGTAGTTGCACATGTATTGGGTTACTTGTGTTAAATGCCACTAAAGGGACTGGTATAGAATAGTTGTACATGAATTGGGTTAGGGCCTACTTGTGTTAAGTGCCACTATAGGAACTGGTAAAGAGTAGGTGTTTGAGTATTGGCTCAGTTCTATGAATACCACTATAGAGAAGTTATTCAAGAGTTAGGTTACTTTGCTGAATCCTGCTTTTAGACCCACCCCCCTTCACAATCTTCTCCTTCAACAACAAAATAGTGCAGTGCTCATTAAGATCTGTTTGAGGCTCAGAATAAAAACACTGATTAATAATACATATTTAGCGGTGAGATTCATTGCGAGTGCATTTGAAAACAACTTCTCTACTTACTACAAAGTAATGCAAGTTTGTTTATTACAGTAATCATGAGTTACGTGATAATGGCTCAAAGTGCATAAGTACCGCAATATAATTTTCTAGAAATGTCAGGATATTTTAGTTGAATGTTTCGTCACAAGTTGGTCTATTAGTACACACAGGTTAGGTCTAGAGACCCTTGGTATTTTGGTATTTACAGGTTTAGCCATGTGTACCGCTATAGGGTGGCCGAATAGCACAACGCTGTAGAGTTTAACACTGAGAGAGAGAAAGGTAGAGGGAAAGAAGATAGTCAAACAGATAACACTACATAGAAGGGAAGGGAGAGAGAGAGAACTCCGTTTTCCATAGAAAAGTTATAATTTGAGAATGTAACACTCCGCTTTTAAGAGAAGTCTAGATCTCTTTAAAATGTTTTCACATACAAACAAATCAAGTTCTCAATAACCTAACAGAGGCTGGGACCACAGTAAAGATTATGATGATACATACCCCTGCTAAGATGTAAAGCAAAGTTAAGAAGTATGAGACAGGGCAACGATTTTAACGGTGTCATCCGCAGCCAACATGTTAGACAACGCCTGGAAATGTTGCATAGAGTCATGATGATAACCATCTCTACTACTGCTCAGACGGGGGAAAGTCTAGAAATGTTGCATAGAGTCATGATGATAACAATCTCTACTACTGCTAAGACGGGGGAAAAGTCTAGAAATGTTGCATAGAGTCATGATGATAACAATCTCTACTACTGCTAAGACGGGGAAAAAGTCTAGAAATGTTGCATAGAGTAAATGCTATAGTGATCTCTACCACTACAGGATGTCAGGCAAAGTATAGAACCGTTGGATAAAGTGTTGTTTTATAATAAAGATCTCAACCACTGCTAAGATAGGGGAGAAGTCTATGAATGTTGGACAAAGTAAAGATTATAAATAAATCTACCGCTGCTAAGATGTAAATGTCTAGGATAGGGTGAAGAACATTATTCTTTGTGCAATTCGTAAAATGTGAAGCAAAGACTGGAAATCATGGATAGAGTAAAGGATATACCGATCTCCACCGCTAATAAGACGGTACATGGTGTGTAAAGTCTGAAAGTGTTGGGGTAGAGTTTAAAAATGAAAACGTTCTCTAACGCTGCTAAGATGGTATGTAAAATAAAGTATGGAAATGTTGGAATAGAGTAAATATGAAAACGATCTCTACCGCTGCTAAGATGGTATGTAAAGTATGGAAATGTTGGGATAGAGTAAATATGAAAACGTTCTCTACCGCTGCTAAAATGGTATGTAAAGTCTGAAAATGTTGGGGTAGAGTAAATATGAAAACGATCTCTACCGCTGCTAAAATGTATGTTAAGTCTGCAAATGTTGGGACAGAGGAAATATAAAACGTTCTCTACCGCTGCTAAGATGGTATGTAAAGTCTGGAAATGTTGGATAGAGTCAAGATTGTAATGTAATGATCTCTACCGCTGCTAAGGGTGTGTTTAAAGTCTGGAAATGTTGGGATAGAGTAAATATAAAAACGTTCTCTACCACTGCTAAAACGGTGTGTAAAGTCTGGAAATGTTGGGATAGAGTAAATATGAAAACGTTCTCTACCGCTGCTAAGATGGTATGTAAAGTCTAGAATATTGGATAGTCAAGATTGTAATAATCTCTACCACTGCTAAGATGTATGGAAGTGTTGGGGTAGAGTAAATATAAAACGTTAATCTCTACCACTGCTAAGATGGTATGTAAAGTCCGGAATGAAGTCAAGATTGCAATAATCTCTACCACTGCTAAGATGGTATGTAAAGTCAGGAATGTTGGGGTAGAGTAAATATGAAAAGGTTGTCTACTGCTGCTAAAATGGTGTGTAAAGTCTAGAAATCTAGACAAGATTGTAGTGATCTTTACCACTGCTAAGACGTAACACAAAGTTAAGAAAAATGAGACAGGGCAAAGATTAGCACGATCTCATTCGCAGACAATATTTTACTATTTTTAGACAACGTCTAGAAATGGTGCATATAGTAAAGATTAAAGCGGTTTCTTCCACTGCTAAGACGGGTAAAAATTCTAGAAATCTTACAACGCGTAAAGGTGATAAAGATTTCTGCCAGTGCTAAAATGGGGGAAAAGGTCTACAATGTTGCAACGAGTAGGCCTAATGATGATACAGATCTCTACCACGCCTAAAATGGGGGAAACATCTAGAAATGTTGGATAAAGTAATACCCCTGCTAGGATGTTTGGTAACCAAAGTCTTGAAGTTTTGGGTAGCGTACTGAATAATTCTAATGAAAATTTACCGGTGCTACGATGTTAGGAAGAGATATCTAGAAATGTTGGAAACAATATGAAGATCTCATCCACTGCTTTTAATGAGACCCCCTTATGTGTTATTGTATTTCAGTACCTGTGTACTCATGAAATGTATTGAAATGCATGTTATTTGCTTGTATGGCAATCTTATAATATACCATTTCATTCAAAATTAAATTTTTTAGACAAGATTTTGCGCTTACTATGAAATGTCATTTAGTTTTTAATTTTAAAAAAACAACTAGTGAACAGAAAACAAGCAACGGGAGAGAAGGAAATTAATGTACACATATTGGATTAAAAAACAACAACAAATATGGTTGGGGTGAGAGTTCAGGCTACAGTGAACTGTGACATTCGCAATAATTTCTAATGAACAACAGCATGCGCAGGCATGTAAAAAGATTCCTTCCTATTATCGAAAGTCGCACCTTACTAGTACTAAAAAAGGTCTAAACATTTTGATATTGCTATCATTCAAGTCTGCGCTCCAACTTGAGACTATCGAGAGGAAGAAGTAGTAACGCTTTATGAATATAGGACTAGACCTTTCAGGACGTTAAGTCGTCCAAGGTACGAGTTGTAATGGGAGACTTCAATGCTAAGATAGGCGAGGAGGAACACGACTCTATAGCTGCAGCGTATGGATTCGGCGGGGAACACAAATGTTACGTGTTTTTGAAGAATACAAGGTAACAATAATAAACACGTCATTTCAGTTACCGAAAAGGAAATTATATATTTGGAAAAGCAAGACTACAGTTATTTTAATCAGAGAAAGATTAAAAGATGCAGGGTATATCTAGGATGTGATATAGCACGGATGAATGTCAAGCTAAAGACTAAAAATGCAAACGGAACATACAAGCAGTATGACACAGACGGACTCAAAATACGATCAGTAAAGTGTCCATGAAATCAGGAAGTTCAGAAAACTCAGAGCATTATGAAATATAAGATCTAACAGAGGGCATTGCTAGGAAATGGAAGGCATTGAAAGTGTGACACATGGACTTGGAAGTTTTCCACAGGAGAAGCAGGAAGAATAACAAAGGGTGGGTGGCAGAAGAAATCTTAGAAACCATAAAAATAACAACTCAAGAAGCCAAAAACAAGAACGAGCAAGCATAACACAAAGAATTAAACAGATTGATAAGAAAGGACTTCACCAAGGCAAAGGAAACATGGCTGAAAGGAAGTGCAAAGAAATTAAAAAAAAAAAAAGTTGCAACAGGATTTATGAACGCATGAAAGAACACACCAATACAAGATTAAAACCAAAAGAACAATGGAAAGATGCGTTTTGAGTAAAGAAAGTAGTGCTCTATACAAAGAAATGATAGGAAATGTTGAAGGAATACAAAGACCTATAATACCTGCGCCATCTAATCTGGAGGGGCAAACGGTCTTAAAGTGTGAGGTGGAAGAACCCATGAGATTAGCTAAAACAATAAATCGCCTGGCCCTTACAGCGGAGCCCTTAAGCTTTTCAGCACAGAGAAGCTGTTAGAATTTTACAATAAAAGTGTATGACAGCTGCCACTCTCCCGATGATTTCCAGAACTCGGTGTTTATCACAATTCCCAAAAAAACGAAGGCAAAAGAATGCTCAGAACACAGAACAATATTTTTTTATAATGTCTCATCATTTGAACATCTTCCTCACCATCATATTTGGAAGAATAAAGAGCAAGCTAATTCAAGAAAACCCATCCAGTGGTAAATTTGACGCTATGTTCCTATACGCCGGAAAATTTCCAGTGTAATAATATACTAATTCATTACTGTAAAGGCTTAAAAGGGGAGATGACTGTATTATTAAGTGAAGTGTCATACACTAATCCAAAGTTGTTCCCCTTCTAAAAGAAAGTCGTTGGACCTCAAACCAAGTAGATGACCCACAGACAGTTTGAGCATAGCACTCAAAATATATTATATCGTAGCAATTTATTCCCCGGCACAGGGCGTTACTAAACCTGCGGCGTTGAATGGGGCAATTTGGATTCTGAGTCAACAAAAAAATAAGAGAAGCAATTTTTTGTTACAATATTTTAGCTCAGAAACCAATGGAAGTGCAAAAGGAGCTATAGACTAGACTTGATCTGTGTCAAAGTGGTCGATCAGATGGAACATGCTGAAATGATGGAAGCTTTAGTAAGGACAGGACTGGAAAAAAAAAGATATAAGCATCACCACAGAGTTATATTGAAAAAAAATTACCATGAAAGTTAATGAAGAACTTTCTGAACCAGTAAAAATCGGACATGGAGTGAGAAGAGAGTTTGCGTTATCTCCATAGGTCTTCTATATATACACACAGTAAATATTCCGGGAATCAAACCACATAAGGGGAATTAATATCAGTTGAACAAATATAAATAATTATACGATACGTCGACGACACCACCCTGATAGCAAACAGCCAGAAAGACTTTCAAAAATATTTGATGTTGTAAAGAGTAATAGGAAACGAAAATGGCTTGACATTAACGTGCGCAAAAACCAAAACAATGGTCCTTAGTAAACATAATGATGTCCAAGTTAAAATTGCAATAGACGACAAACAACTTGCACAGTTTTATTATTTCAAATATCTCGGCAAAATAATATTCAGTAATGGCAAAACCATAAACAAATAGAGATCAGAACGGCGTTTGTGAAATTAAAGGACTTATTAATATCAAGAGAAATCTCAACAGATCTGAAACCAAAAGCGATACACATTTATGTATAATCCTGACCATACGGCGACACATCATGGTCTGTCTACAAAGAGTCAGTTAAAATCTAGTAGCTTTTGAGATGTGGGTATTTTGACGACTAGCAAGAAATTAAAAAAACAAAATAACACTGTTTGACATGGAAACATAATTAGGGCACGCCAACCCCGAACCGGGAGAGCAAAATAAATTTCATCCCACAATATGTAAGGTGTGAAGAAAGTCGAGAAATGATTGACAGAGAAAATATAATATTCCCCCCGCTACTTATGATGATTTATTGAATAATTGTTACATGCTTTGATCATCATCCTATTATTAATTATGCCTTATTTTTCATTTTCTTTGCCAAGTGTTTTTCAGAAACAATTTTGCACTTAGTATAAAATGTCATCTAGTTTTCTATTCAAGAAAGTGAACAAAGAAACAAGCAGCAGCAGAGAGGAACATTGATGTACGAGTGTTGTGGATAGAAAAAAAAACATCGTCTAGAAATATGGGATGAAGTACAGATTATATTGTCCTGTAAAACTTGTAAGGTGAGAAGTAAGTGTAGAAATGATTGATAGATAAAAGACTATACAGATTTTACCACATCTAAGATGCTAGGCAAAGTCAAGAAATCTTGTAAAAAGAAAGTTATAATGATGTCTATCTCTGTTAAAATGTTGCAAAGTCTTGAAATGTTGGATAGAGTTAAGAATACAGTGATGTCCACCATTGCCTTTGATTGTGACTGCCTTATGTATTACGTTTCAGTATTACGGTACTCATGATAATTTATTTCAATGGTTTAAAAACGCTGATGATGATGATGATGATGATGATCACTTACACTTACTCACTTAATCCTCTTCGCTCCTATAGGAGCATAGGGCTGCAACCACACTCCTCCAGCGTACTCGGTTCTGGGATGTCCTCCTCAGCTCGGCCCATGTCATTCCAGCCGCCCTGGCTTCAGCGTCCGTACTCCTCCGCCAGGTCTGTCTTGGTCGGCCCACTTTGCGCTTTCCCTGGGGGTTCCACTCAAGGGACTGCCTGGTGGTATTGGATGATGGCTTTCGCAATGTGTGGCCAATCCATCCCCACTTTCGCTTCTTGATCTCTTGCTCAATGGGGGCTTGTCTAGTTCTCTCCCAGAGGTCTTGGTTGGATATCACCTCAGGCCATCTGATGTTGAGGATGTTGCGGAGGCATCTGTTGATGAAGGTCTGCAGCTTTTGGGTGTTTGTCTTTGTGGTGCGCCATGTCTCGGAGCCATACAAAAGGACGGACTTCACGTCGGAGCTGAAGATCCTGATTTTGCCATGCTGGGCTAAGGCCGAGGAGCTCCAGACTGAGCGTAGAGTGCGGAAAGCGTGCCTGGCCTTGTTGATACGGCTCCTGATGTCTTCGTCTGTTCCACCATCTTTGCTGACTATACTGCCGAGATATACAAACTTGTCGACCTCTTTGATGTTTTCCTGATGTAGTTGGATGGGAGCATGCTGCTTGTTGTTGACCCTCATGACTTCTGTCTTGGTCATGCTGATCTTCAGCCCGGTCTTCTCGGCTTCCTCTGCGACTCTGTTGAGCTTCTCTTGTGCATCTTGATATTTGTGGGACAGGAGGGATCTAAGATGCTAGGCAAAGTCAAGAAATCTTGTAAAGAGAAAGTTATAATATCTACCTGTGTTAAAATATTGCAAAGTCTTGAAATGTTGGATAGAGTTAGGAAAGAATACAGTGATGTCCACCAATGCCTTTGACTGTAACTACCTTATGTATTACGTTTCATTATTACGGTACTCGTGATAATTTATTTCAATGGTTTTGAAACGCTTTGATTGTGATCTGATTATAAATATTCCTTTTTACTTTTCATTATTTTTTGTGCTTGATATGACATAACAATCCTAACAGGCACAATGAAAGGAAGAAGAGGGAAAGGCCCACCCAGCAGGAAGTGGTGCGACGGGCGGTCTTAGTGTCAGCTTCTCTGCGTGCCGTCTCGTGAAGCCGAGATACTGTCCCAATTTGCAGGGTAGATCATCTTGTTCTCTTTCGCTAAGTCATAGACAAGGGATCGCATTAACCTTGCTGTAAGGCCATGAAACATGTTTGAACATTTGATCAAGTAATCCCCAATCACGTCCTCTTTTTCTTGAGAAAACACTCTTGCATTACTGTAGTGGCAAACCTAGCTGTGCTTTCTTCATGTTACTACGAAGGGTGCCGCGTGCAATACCATGTCTTTTGGCAACTGCCCGCAGAGATTCTTCGCCATGAACCCCATTGACAGCAAGCTGCATTACATCTGGCAGAACCCCTCCATGATCTGGGTGCTTGCGCTTTTATTCACGGGGCATGGTTTCTAAAAAAACCCGGAGAAATACAAAAAAAATTAGATTATGTTAGAAATTATTTTAAGATAAAGATTTTGACAAATTTACATTTACTTTGCTATTGCTATGGTGTTTAAATTGCTGCATAGTATCATATCTTGTATTCACATACTTCTATCTCCCTGTTTAGTTGTGGGAAAAGCCCAAACCACACTGGGCTAGTTCTCCCCACTGAAGAGAAGCCATGCATTTGTAAGTGGGGAGGATTAGCCCACTATGTACTGGGCCAATGCTCTCCACCAGCATGTTTCATAGAAAAACAAATAAAAGTGAAGGCCTAATGGATACTAGCAGTCTCTGTTTAATGGAGTGCATGGCCAAATGGTCTATGTACAAAATACAACTACTTACCAAAGTCCTTTGCCTTAGGTTTTGCAGAAAATGTATTCGATGTATGCTGTCAAATGTAAGTTTTTGAAGGCAAAATCAAAATTCGAAGACAAAATGTTTACGCATGAAATAAGCAGGAAGGGAAAAACTCCCCTGAATGGGAAATCACATCTGTCATGTCAGATTTTTTTCTTATTTGCTAAATTGCACTGAGCCTGTAATTTTGGCTATGCAGGGGGTGGGCCAATCCTCTCCATGGGCTTATCCTCCCCACCCTCCCCACATTCTCTGATCTTTAACTTTATCGTTTTTTAAATATCTCAACTAAACTGGACATTCCGGTGCGACCTACAATTTCTTAGGATCAGTTAGAAACCGTACACATTATGCATATTTGTAAATATGGGATGGAGCTCAGATTATATTGTCTTGTACAACTTGTAAGGTGAGAAGAAAGTAAAGAAATAAATTGATAGAGAAAAGGCTATAACTATGTTACCACAGCTAAGACTCATTTCTAAATAATCCCTTTTTACTCTTAACATTTTAATGCCAAGTCTTTTTCAGGCAAGTTTTGGGCTTGATATGACATAACAATCCTAACACGCAGAATGAAAGGAACAAGGGAAAGGCCCACCCAGCAGGGAGTGGTGCGACGACATAAAAGAATGGACAGGGACCCAGCCACATGTGAAGCTCAGACTCGTACAGGATCTGTTGCCATGGAAACATCTGGCACACCAACCATAACTCAGGAGTGCACAATGATCACATGAATTGTCATCTGGTTTTGGATTCGAGAGAGCTACTAACTCAACACACGATGATGGTGATCGTCGCCACTGCTAAGAGGTTAGGCTAAGTATAAAGCTGCTGTGAAGAGTGAAAAGGTTTAAATGATCCACGACTTTCAAAAATTCTGAAAAAAAAACATCATTAAACTAAAAACACAAAAAGT
Organism: Elysia chlorotica; assembly: GCA_003991915.1. Lineage (NCBI taxonomy): Eukaryota > Metazoa > Mollusca > Gastropoda > Plakobranchidae > Elysia > Elysia chlorotica. The sequence continues at coordinate 150,053 of RQTK01001023.1, read as the reverse complement.
GATGTGTTAAGACATTTTTATGGTTGTGGTGTTTCCCCCTGCACATAACATACCATTCTGCTAATTCTCTGCTGATCTCAACTAAACTGGACATTCTGGTGCAATCTACATTTTCTTAGGATCAGTTAGCAACCTTACACCTTATGTTCGTTTTGGGCAGCTCATTTTTAGCGCTGCGCCGTCCCAATCTTTTGAACTACATCCTCGCACAGTTAGGCTGAGAGCTGTCGTTTCGGACTAAAACTTCCTCATGTATATTTGTAAATATGGAATGGAGCACAGATTATATTGTCCTGTAAAACTTGTAAGGTGAGAAGCAAGTACAGAAATAAATTGATAGAGAAAAGACTAAAGATTTTACCACATCTAAGATGCTAGGCAAATTCAAGAAATCTTGTAAAGAGAAAGTTATAATGATGTCTACCTGTGTTAAAATGTTGAGCAAAGTCTTGAAATGTTGGATAGAGTAAAGAATACAGTGATGTCCACCATTGCCTTTGACTGTGACTGTCTTATGTATTATGTTTCTGTATTACGGTGCTCATGATAATTTATTTCAATGGTTTAAAAACGCTTTGATTGTTATATAATTATAAATAATCCCTTAATATCTGCATTATAAGCTAAAACATTTATATAAAAAAAAGCCTAAACTATAATAGAAACAGAGTCAAGAAAATGGTCAAAAAGAGAAACAACTCAATGATCAAAAATAAAAGATTAATTAGTGGGGTTGTTGCCCTTTACATATTTTATCTATTGTTATAATGTTATAAAATGTTAACACCAAGTAGGAAAATTCAAAATCACTAAAGTGCTTGAGGGAAGAAAAAATCATAACATTTAAATTTTAATGATTCATGCATTAGGCATCAATGATGCATTATTTCAGCAAGTCTGACAACCTGTTTATTTTCCCATTATCATGTTGACAAATTTGTTGATCTTCATTGAACACAGTGGTTTTGTGAAAATATCTGCAAGGTTGTGTTCTGAAGGAACATACTTAATATCAAGCCTGTTTGACTGGACTTCATGTCTTATGAAATGGTATTTTATATCAATGTGTTTGGATCTTTGATGCTGAACAGGGTTCTTTGCTAGAGCTATTGCTCCCTGGTTGTCACAATTTAACTCAAACTTTGTCAGATTTGCATCTATAATCTCATTGAGGAAAGAAGTGAGATATTTCCCTTCTTGTGTAGCAGATACCAGAGACATATATTCTGCTTCGCATGTGGATAGTGCTACTGTAGGCTGCTTCTTCGATTTCCAGGAAATCAGAGGACCGTTCTTCGATAATTGAAACCCATACCCAGTTATGCTTTTTCTGTCATCTGAACTTCCCCAGTCAGAATCGCAAAATCCGGTTACACTTAATGGTTCCTCTGAGCTTCTGAAAGTCAAATTTGCACTATTGTACCCTGTAGGTACCTTAAGACATGCTTCGCATTGTCATGTGTTCAGTTTCAGGATTGGACATGTGTTGAGACAATTTTGTCACTATAAATGAAAGGTCTGGTCTAGTGCAAATCATCAGGTAAATCAGACTACCTACAATGGACTTGTAAAGGCTTGAATCATGATCATCTAGTTTCTCACCATAAAGGACGAGCACTTCACGCGCACACTAATATAAATGTTAACCCGAATCACGTCTTGAAACACCACAGACATCACTAAATAAACGGAGCGAAGTGCGGTCGGCCTACTAGGCGATCAACACACCATGCTCAGGCAAAGTCTAGAAATCTTGTAAAGAGTAAAAGTTAGACATGTCTATCTCTATTAAAATGTTGCAAAGTCTTGAAGTGTTGAATGGAGCTAAGAATACAGTGAGGTCCACCATTACCTTTGACTGTGACTGTCTTATGTATTACGTTTCAGTATTACGGTACTCATGATAATTTATTTCAATGGTTTTAAAACCCTTTGATTGTCATCTAATTATAAATGTTCCTTTTTACTTTTCATTTATTTTTCAAAGTTATTTTCAGGCAGGTTTTTGGGCTTGATATGACATAACAATCCTAACACGCAGAATGAAAGGAGGAAGAGGGAAAGGCCCACCCAGCAGAAAGTGGTGCGACGACATAAAAGTATGGACAGGGACCCAGCCACATGTGAACCTCACACTGGCGCAGGATCTGTTGCCATGGAAACTTCTGGCACGCCAACCCCAACTCAGGAGTGCACAATGCTCACATGAATTGTCATCTGGTTTTGGATTCGAGAGAGCTACTCAACACACGATTATGGTGATCGTTGCCACTGCTAAGATGGTAGGCTAAGTATAGAGCTGCTGTAAAGAATAAGAAGGTTTAAATGATCCACTACTTTAAAAAATTATGAAAAAAAATTAGTTTATAGATCACCATAGTGCAGGCTAAGAGATTGTATTAAATATTTTTTTAGTGATGCTGATCTGTACTATATAAAGCATAGATTTTTTGCATTCTCTACCTGATTTAATTATTGATACACAAAAGAATGTAACAATTGACAAGTAAAAGTAGAGTAAAAAAAATAGTTATGTATTTATTTGCAAGACCTTAGTTTCAATGTCTACAGGGGGTGGCAGAAAACTTTGTTACGGGTACATTCTGCAGGCCAATGTTGAGTTGAGATTCTGCCTGCTTGCACCCATGGGTATATATTTTATTACCCAGGTTTCATGATAAGTTATTTCAATGCTTGTTACAGGCCTTGATAGTCATCCTTGTATGTTCCTTTTTCATACTGCATTCAGTTTGCTGAGTATTTTTCTGGCACAATTCCCTCCTAGTTTCAAATGTCGTCTAGTTTTGAATTTTTCTAAGGAACTAAGCAGACAGCAAAGAAATGATTGACAGAAAAAAGTTAACATTCTCTGTCACTGCTAAGACTTTAGCCAAACTTGCATAGGTAAAGACTTTAGCCAAAGTTTGAAAAAAAAAAGATTGCAATTATCTTTAGTGCTGTTTTTATGAGAATCTCTTGTTGAGATTGAGGTAGTCATCGTGGACTAGATCTAGACTCCAATGGAGGACTAAATAAGATTGTAAACTAATGATAAAATAACTTTGATATCAGAGGGATTCAATCTGCGTGTTTTTTATTCTTGTTAAAACTACATGGAGAAGAGTAAGAAGCAGGAAGTGGAAATAACAATAATGATAAACGATCGTACATAAAAATACTCGCACTTTAGCAATATTATTATTCAACTCTCCCCCTTAATATCTGCATTATAAGCTAAAACATTTATATAAAATAAAGCCTAAACTATAAAGAAACAGAGTCAAGAAAATGGTCAAAAAGAGAAACAACTCAATGATCAAAAATAAAAGATTAGTTAGTGGGGTTGTTGCCCTTTACATATGAGCCATACAGCAGTAAGTTCAAAATGTAACTTTTAAACATGGTTAAATTTAAAGAGAAAGTTTTACTCTTGGTGAAAAAAAAATTGTAAAAATAGAAAATAAGTTTTAAATATTATTCTTGTTCTATGCACCAATATATTTCACCCTAAAATAATCACAATTTATCTTAATTAATCTTTTTGAAATATTGAATTTGAAATAGGATGTTTGATTTTATGTAAGAAATTAAAAGCAATGAGGGCAATTTAAATTGTATTCAGGGATCATGAAATTAAGAAAGAAAAAATAGCTATATACATATTTATGCATACATGAAATCCACAATATTAATTATTACAAGTATGTACAGGCATATGACAGCTTAAACTCTTTGTTTAAAGAATTGTAAATTTTATCTATTGTTAATGTTATAAAATGTTAACACCAAGTAGGAAAATTCAAAATCACTAAAGTGCTTGAGGGAAGAAAAAAAAATCATAACATTTAAATTTAATGATTCATGCATTAGGCATCAATGGTGCATTATTTCAGCAAGTCTGACAACATGTTTATTTTCCCATTATCATGTTGACAAATTTGTTGATCTTCATTGAACACAGTGGTTTTGTGAAAATATCTGCAAGGTTGTGTTCTGAAGGAACATACTTAATATCAAGCCTGTTTGACTGGACTTCATGTCTTATGAAATGGTATTTTATATCAATGTGTTTGGATCTTTGATGCTGAACAGGGTTCTTTGCTAGAGCTATTGCTCCCTGGTTGTCACAATTTAACTCAAACTTTGTCAGATTTGCATCTATAATCTCATTGACAATGACATCTCCCTGCCCCTTCGCCAAGTTGTTGCTCCTGCTCCCATCAGCCAGTTCGACGAAGTGGTTGGCTGGATTGAAGTCGGCTTGGAATCTGATGAATTTATCTTTGTCCTTGACAATGTGCACAGAGGCACCGGAATCGACGAGGACGTGTCTGCTCTTCTGTTGTTGTGTGAGTAGAATCACCATGACCTTGAAGCTGTAGTGTTGTTGTCATCTGGCGGCTGGAAGTTTTGGACAGATTTCGCCGAGTTCAGTTTTCTGCATTCCCGTGTGTTGTGGGCGTTAGATTTGCAGTGACTGCACCATGCTGTTTTCTTCCTGCAGAAATTGGTGTCATGCGTGTTGCTTTTGCAGTTTGTACACCAGCGGTTGTGATGCTTCTTGTAGTTCTTCGTGCCTTGAGATTGATGTTTGGCACCCTGGGTTTGATGTGTGATGCTTCTTGTAGTTCTTCGTGCCTTGAGATTGATGTTTGGCACCCTGGGTTTGATGTTGCTGACTTCGTGCCTGTTGAGATTGATGTTTGGCACCCTGGGTTTGATGTTGCGACTGTGCCGTAGTTCTTCGTGCCTTGAGATTGATGTTTGGCACCCTGGGTTTGATGTGTGATGCTTCTTGTAGTTCTTCGTGCCTTGAGATTGATGTTTGGCACCCTGGGTTTGATGTGTGATGCTTCTTGTAGTTCTTCGTGCCTTGAGATTGATGTTTGGCACCCTGGGTTTGATGTGTGATGCTTCTTGTAGTTCTTCGTGCCTTGAGATTGATGTTTGGCACCCTGGGTTTGATGTGTGATGCTTCTTGTAGTTCTTCGTGCCTTGAGATTGATGTTTGGCACCCTGGGTTTGATGTGTGATGCTTCTTGTAGTTCTTCGTGCCTTGAGATTGATGTTTGGCACCCTGGGTTTGATGTGTGATGCTTCTTGTAGTTCTTCGTGCCTTGAGATTGATGTTTGGCACCCTGGGTTTGATGTGTGATGCTTCTTGTAGTTCTTCGTGCCTTGAGATTGATGTTTGGCACCCTGGGTTTGATGTGTGATGCTTCTTGTAGTTCTTCGTGCCTTGAGATTGATGTTTGGCACCCTGGGTTTGATGTGTGATGCTTCTTGTAGTTCTTCGTGCCTTGAGATTGATGTTTGGCACCCTGGGTTTGATGTGTGATGCTTCTTGTAGTTCTTCGTGCCTTGAGATTGATGTTTGGCACCCTGGGTTTGATGTGTGATGCTTCTTGTAGTTCTTCGTGCCTTGAGATTGATGTTTGGCACCCTGGGTTTGATGTGTGATGCTTCTTGTAGTTCTTCGTGCCTTGAGATTGATGTTTGGCACCCTGGGTTTGATGTGTGATGCTTCTTGTAGTTCTTCGTGCCTTGAGATTGATGTTTGGCACCCTGGGTTTGATGTGTGATGCTTCTTGTAGTTCTTCGTGCCTTGAGGTTGATGTTTGGCACCCTGGGTTTGATGTGTGATGCTTCTTGTAGTTCTTCGTGCCTTGAGATTGATGTTTGGCACCCTGGGTTTGATGTTGCGACTGTGCCTGTTGAGATTGATGTTTGGCACCCTGGGTTTGATGTTGCGACTGTGCCTGTTGAGATTGATGTTTGGCACCCTGGGTTTGATGTTGCGACTGTGTCTGTGGCCAGTGTGGGGACGCTCTGGCAAACATGACCGATGACTGTAATTGTAAATTGGAGGCAGCATTTTCGATGTCTTCAGAATTTCTTAACTTTGATTTAAAGTCTGAAGTTCATGACTTTTTCACTTTGGGTGATGACCGTTGTGAATGGTCTTATCTATTATTATTTTTCAGTACCCCGGTACTTATGATAATTTTATTTAATAATTGTTACATGATTTGGTCGTCATCCTATATATATGCCTTATTTTTCATTTCCTTTGCCAAGTGTTCTTCAGGCACGATTTTGCACTTAGTATAAACTGTCGTCTAGTTTTCGATTTAGGAAGGCTAGTGAACAAAGAAATGAGCAGCAGCATAGATGAACATTGATGTACGGGCGGTGTGGATAGAAAAAAAATGTCATCTAGAATTATGGGATGGATTACAGATTATATTGTCCTGTAAAACTTGTATGATGAGAAGCAAATAATTAATAGAGATAAGACAATACAACAAAAACATATCAATGTCTAACATGATACAATGTAGCGTTATTGCCTTTGGCATTTAAAGATAGAAATATCGTGCATGGCTCATGCTAGAGATAGTATAGGAGAGAGAGAGAGAGAGAGATAGAGAGAGAGAGAGAGAGAGAGAGAGAGAGAGAGAGAGAGGGGGAGAGAGAGAGAGGTAGAGATATATAGAGAGAGATAGGGAGATAGAGTAGAGAGAGATAGGGAGATAGAGTAGAGAGAGATAGGGAGATTGAGTAGAGAGAGAGGGAGGGAAAAAGCTAAAGAGATGTTTTGGTATTCCAAGGATTTAAACCTAAACAAAATATTAAAAACCAAATTTTATGACTTAACCCTTAGACAATTTAAACTAGGAATCACAAGGAAACTTACAAATCAAAATCACACACAACTTTATATGTAGTCTTTTTTTTTTCTTTTCCATTAGATAAGGTTTCAATTTTAATTCATTAATTTTTGTTCACTTATGGTTGCATACTATTACGCAGCTTTACAGTGTTGCATTTTATATCATTTTTATTATATTCTTTCTGATAATGAGTATATGCTGCATACTATTTCGTCTACATTTCTTCTTATATATATTGTTGGTTATAATTTTAATTCATTAATTTTTGTTCACTTATGGTTGCATACTATTACACAGCTTTACAGTGTTGCATTTTATATCATTTTTATCATATTCTTTCTGATAATGAGTATATGCTGCATACTAATTATCCTTTACATTTCTACTTACATATTTTGTTTGGTTAAAATTTAACTTTTAATTTTGTAATTTTTAATTGCACGCTGTTTCACAGATTGATATTATGTATGCGTATTTAGTGTATCCAATGTAAAGCGCTTTGAGATTTTAAAAAATATTCTGAAAATGGAAAGCGCTAAATAAATGTAATTTATTATTATTATTATTATTATTATCAGCAACGTGGGCCATTCTTATTATTTTTTTTAAATGTTGACAAGCCATTACTGTACAACATTAAAATCACACACAACTTTCAATGGTATCCCTTTCACTGTAATATTGGGATTTTGATATTATCGTTAATTTATTTGAAATAAAAAATTTTGTTTGTTTGTTTAGTTTCCTTTTGTGTATACATGTGTGTTTGTCTGATGCTGTCAGCCTACTGTTACTGTTAGGATTTGTGTATACATGTGTGTTTGTCTGATGCTGTCAGCCTACTGTTACTGTTAGGATTTGTGTATACATGTGTGTTTGTCTGATGCTGTCAGCCTACTGTTACTGTTAGGATTTGTGTATACATGTGTGTTTGTCTGATGCTGTCAGCCTACGGTTACTGTTAGGATTTGTGTATACATGTGTGTTTGTCTGATACTGTCAGCCTACGGTTACTGTTAGGATTTGGGTGACATGTCAGGGGTGTCCAAGTTTTTATGTTTGTTTTAAAGAGCAATGGTATAACTAAGGGAAACAACAAGGTGTGACACATCATGAAAATCTTTTATTAATATCGATTACTTCCCTTTTACTTAGTGATTCGTCTTTTCTTGAGGGAAAGGAAATTAAATAATTTGAGTTCAAAATTAAAAATTCATACCAGGCATCGTATCTAAAGTATGTAATAGTAAATACTAATTGTTTTGAACTAGTAAATACTAATTGTTTTGAACTCTAATTTTGAGTTAAAAATTAATAATTCATTCCAGGCATCGCGTTGAATGTATCATAAAATGTGTACACAAAATAAGGATCATTTGAATTGTAAAAAATGTAACAACAACAACTCAACGTCAAACAATATGCTCGACAGTGAATTTTGAATGCCTTGTGAAGATAGATTTTGTCAGCAAAGGCTTGCACTCGGGGTTATAGTAGAACGGAGATGGAGAGAGAGAGAAAGAGCGCGCTAGGTAGGCAAGGGAAATAAAAATATACCGTAGTGGTAAAACAGTACATTATATTATAACATAAGACTTTTAAAAAGAAACATCATAATTTAATGGAACCGGATAATGTTTTACTTACTTCGATGGCCTCCCTTTGATCACATTTACGTAGTGTCTTTTGTTAAAGAAAAAATCCCATTTAAAAAGCATACACTTTTAGTAGTACTCAGTAGTAGTAGTCTAGTACGTAACAATTAGTTAAAACAAAATCCATAAAATCGTTTAATTTGTTCCAACTCTAAAATTTAGTTCGATTTCATAGCGTATTATTTATCTGCATTCATATTTAATTTTAAAGGTATTCCTTAATATTTTACACAAAATCAGGGGCATTTAAATTAATAAGTAAATTGCACCATTGTTATTTTTCTGGACATCAAAGTATCATTCGCTTTCGCTTCACTATCATTTGGGGGGGGGGGGGGGGGGGCAAATTGCACGCTGCATTACTACCATTAGTCTCTATAAAGTATAGTTAACAAAACAAAGTTGGTTTCTAAACAGTAAGTAACTTGGATAGATGTGATCACAAATTGATCTTAAGTCAGCACACTGCTTTCCAAAATGATGAATGGATACATGTACTATGTAGTCAGGGGTAGCTTCTATCTGCTGAAGACTATGCCAAATGCACAGTAGATTAAAAAAATGTTTCACACCTGCATCTGCAATGAGCAAAATATCTAGATCTGTGCCTCTTTTCTACGGTAGTTGATGTAGATCTTCCTACATCTTCTCTGTTTTAATTTTTTTTTTGTTTGCAACCCAGTACAAAACAATGATAAACGGCAGTGTTGGCCCGTCTACAATATAACCTAGTAAAGTAGTATATTGATGCTGACGTTTGACGCTAAACCAACACAATCCTAACCTTTCAATTAGACGCTCTGTGCTATGTTCCCTGATCAGACCCGTAAATCTGTCCCCACTAGAACATATATAAGCACCCCACTATAACATATATAAGCACCCCACTAGAACATATATAAGCACCCCACTAGAACATATATATAAGCACCCCACTAGAACATATAGCACTCCTCTAGAACATATAGCACTCCTCTAGAGCATATAGCACCCCTCTAGAACATATATAAGCACCCCTCTAGAACATATAGCACCCCTCTAGAACACATAGCACCCCTCTAGAACACATATCACCCCACTAGAACATACAGCACTCCTCTAGAACACATAGCACCCCACTAGAACACATAGCACCCCTCTAGAACACATGACATAGCACTCCTCTAGAACACATAGCACCCCTCTAGAACACATAGCACCCCACTAGAACATATAGCACCCCTCTCGAACACATATCACCCCACTAGAACATACAGCACTCCTCTAGAACACATAGCACCCCTCTAGAACACATAGCACCCCTCTAGAACATACAGCACCCCTCTAGCTGTGGTAATTGTCAGTACTACATGTTATGCTTCGGACACTCCATCCAATCTGACCCTCGTTAAAACCCCGAGAACGTTAACCCAGGACTGAGTTTTATAAATAACATGGGTATTACCTTTTTATAAGAGGAAAAAGCCAGACCGTTGTACTTGTAGTTTTAGTTTCAGTTTAGGTTTAATGCTTAGCGTTTAACTAGTTGATCACAATAAATTATATGCTAATTGCTATATTGTTAACGGGTCCGAAGTTTAACGCCTGACATTTCTACGTGCTTCCCCACATAGACTGTGGGCCACTGGGACCCCCTCCCCACCCCCCCTTGGGAGTTTTTATGTATGCACTGTTGGGATACTCGAGATGACAAAACATGGCCATAAAAAAGCAGTTTCAGTGAAAAAAACATCACTGAAAAACAATGGTCAGTGAAAAAACATCACATTTCTATGTCAGAGCAAAAATTTAAAGTGCAGAAAACCCTCAAATCTCTTTGCACTTTTGAGATACCGGTATTGGAGACATTCGTCATAGCCTTCAATTAACATTAAATGATAATCATTTTAACTCAATATAAGTAAAATCAGACTCAACCTTCACTTGTGGAAAAGATGGAGTAAGCAAATATTAAGCTGACCACACTACAAGCCTATTACTCAAGTGACTTGTCTCAAGCCATATTGCACAATCACAGTTTCAAGTCTAGTTCAAGTTCCACCCACACACTACACAATCTTTTTTCTCAATTGACTAGAAGAAACTATGGCGCCCACGAGGAAACAGCGGTTAATTCTGTGCACCTTGTATATTCAATTAAAGTTAAAACGGCGGAAAAGTAGATCTTTCTGGGCAAAAAAGTGGCTCCTGGTCTCGTTGAAACACCAATTCGTGGTAATACCACAGTTTAGGCACATATAGATATCCTCTTCGCCTGCACCAGACGTTTTTTGAGCTCTCTACCTTTTTCAGTTCCTTTCGAAAATTGGTCCGGAGGGCATTGAGTGAGTTAGTGAGTTTGTTTTACGGCACGTCAGCACGGTAACGGCTATGTTGTGCCCATGATGTCCGATTTTTTTTTTGTTTCTGTCTCGCGATTAGCACTACTGTCAATTTCTTTGACAAAATGAACCACGTATGCCTTGTCTTTTAAAATTCTATTACTGTATTCCTTGGATTTGATATGCCATAAACACTCATAGGATTTGTATAGTTCGATAAATGTAAAACAAAATGCCAGGATGCCATTTTAATTCGCCTCGACAGAATCATCGAATGATAGACTAGAGCTTCTACACTTCTTTATGTCTGTATCATAGGCCTAGCACTGTAGCAGGCTAGCACTAACAAGAATTTAAAAAAAAATTATTTCTCAAAATACTTTAAAGAACAGGAAACTGCCGCGAGACTTTGTTAATTTGAGGTCGCTGATTTCAAATATGTCCAGTTAAAAAATCCCCACTACCCCCCAAGGCACACCCATTTCCTGTGCCCACCGTCGGCCAAGAGCTGGCGAGACCGATCCCGCCAGGTGTTCACGTGCAGCGGCTTGAGACTTGAAGCCTCAACACCAAACAGAGTCTGGTCTCCTACAAGTCAATCAAACTTGTCCTAAATCACATGCACAAGTTTCCAGTATTACCACACACCTACAGGTAAACTTGGGCAAATGACATGTATCCAGTCAATTGCCCCAGTTCACTTGCAGGTATGTGGGGCGCTTAAGCAAAGGTTTTCAACCCATAAAGTTATTGCTTTGTAGCTTAACTTGACAGTTGCATTGCTCACCGCTTATTACACAACGTCTTCATCATCAGTTGCACTATCCTCTTCGTCCTCTGAGGAGTCATCAAGGAAATCTCTGTCAAAACTATCATCATCATATTATGTTTCTTCATCAGTTCTGGTGCAGATTTCTTCAGTAACACTGTCATGCAGCTCATCTGGACTGAAGGCATCCTTAAACCACTGTACTTCCACTCCACACACCCCCAGCCCCAGTTAATTTGTTGAGTTTTTCTGCCATCCATTATCTTCTGGTTTTGAAATGATTTCATTCTGGAACATTGCATTTCTCCAAATTAATATGTGGAAAAGTGTTACAGTAAACCAAGGGCGGCTCGTGCCTTTGGGCAGGGTGGGCAGTGCCCTACCTGTTTCGCTAAGAAGGGGTTGTTTGACAAAAATACAATTTACAAAATAATATGACAAATATTAAAATCAATAATAAATCCGTCAGACTGCAACTAAAAGAGATTAAACCATAGTAATGCTCTTTCCGGGCGCGACGCGGTTTAGATAGACACGTCAGCGTAACTCTGTTTTAAGTTTCAACATCTCAGTGCCGAGTAGAGTCCCCTTTCACCAAGGTGGGCTAAGTAATAATATGACATTGCCCAACCTCCTTGTTGTAGTGTTCCTCAATACAAATATTGGACTTTGACCCTAACGCTTTCCATGTCTTTATAATAAGCCAAGTGTTTTCTGATTTCTTGAACCAAATCCTTTCATATTTTTTGAAGTTATCACTATAGGCCTCTGCATTGATTTGAGCAAACCTCTCGTAGTCAGTTTAATTTAAACATGTACATACAGTCCCCCTATTAATATACAATTATTATAGTTATTGTGTTTAACCTGCAAGTTTAAAACCAGCGATGAATTAAATATGGTTAAGCATTAGGGGCCTACCATAATTATTTTAACCCAAGATGGGCCTAGAGTCTGTGAGACAAGCCACGAAGGTGGTGTCATTTTCAGGCATCTAAGAAAATTTGGGTTGCCGTCTATCCACAGTTCACTGTTCTACACACACAAAGTCCAACAGACAATGTTAGCCTAGAATCTCTGGTTCAACCGTTTTTAGCCTAAATACAGACATTCACTTGTTTGTTTTGCTTTTTAGAGTGCAATTGTTGCATTGAGAAGGTGTGCACTGCATTGTCACTTGTCAGTAATTGTCGCTTTCGGTATTGTGAGATACTGCTCAAGGATACTGTAATTATTTGGCTTTTTTAATTGTGATCTAACTAGATCTAGAATCTACTTACTTGAAATGCACACTAAACACACACTGTTCTTTTTAAAAACTGTAGTCCTTGTAAAGTATTAAAATATAGCATTTTAAGATCACTAAAAAGCTTGTCGTTTAATCTTTAAGGATATATAACTTTAAAAAACATCCGACTAAGAAGTCTCTAGAAATCCATAATGAAAAAGACACAATTTTCACTGACACAAAAGTCCTGCAGCCTGCTGGGCGCTGAACTCTATGTCGCCGGTTTGTACTTGTAGGGAAGGTGTCGCCACCACTGTGTTTCAACCTTTCCACCCTGAACGTAGAAGCACAGTGGATGTCGCACCATCTCGCCCAAGCTCCCTTTTATGGGAGCGAGATTTTATTTTATAGGAAAAGTGTTACAGTAAACAGTAAAGGCCTAAAAACAGGCCATCTCTTTTCTCTCCTCGCCTCATGGTGCTAGAGCGCTGCGCTTTTTAGATCTGGCGTCAAAAAGTGCGTAGTCGCCTGCAAGTTGATTGACAACCGTTTACCGTCGACCGCAAATGAAGAAGGCCCGTATTTTGAGCTGGACATAGATCAGTAACTAGTGATTGTAGCGAAAATATGTAAACAGATTCGTAATCAGCGATCCAAAATTAACAAAATCTTCACGTAGAGATGGTGAAAAAATGCATAATAAGCAATTTCATAAAATATGTTTTTATTCGAATCAGACACCCACACACAACAATGAAGAAATCAAGAATGTTTTTGTTACTATTGTTGTTGTTGTTGAGTTGGTTTAACATCCATTACATGGATTCAACATACATTAATTGTATGTGCTGCCACACACGAGACAGGGCGGGGATACCAATACCATGACTCCTGTCTCAGCCGGTCACATTAAACTGACACCTACCCAACCAGTAGGAAACGCTATCGCCAGGGCTCGAACCCGGACCTTTTGCGTCCGTAGCCGATGTTCTACCTCAGGGTAACCCCCCCCCCCCCACAAAAAAAAAAAAAAAAAAAAAAAGAAAAAACCCAAACAATGAAGAAAGCGCGTGATTTGCACACTTTCACCCCTCCATCTGTGTTGTGTTTCAATACACTGCGGATTGCGGTGCCACGTATTTTATTATAATTATTATTACAAATAAATCTAAAGCATTTTAAAACACAAGATGGACACAGGGTTGGGTTGGTTTAACGTCCAACAGCAGCACTTTATAGACTATATTGTGGACGGGCATTAAACTGACACCGACCCAACAAGTAGGGAACGCAACAGCCAGGATTCGAATCGGGACCACTTGCGTCGGAAGCCAATGTTCTGCCCCTGGACCACCGCCCCCCCCCCACCCCCAAGATGGACACAGACCAAACAACAAGTAAACTTGTACTACAAGTTGTAGTTGCTGTAAAAAAAAAAGACTATTTCTAAATTCTATATCATTCTGCATTTTTTTCCATTCCGCATTGTTGCTGTATCTAGGATTCGTTTTGTCATCCAAATTCTGCTTCTTAAATAAAACTTATTTTAACTCTATGCACACCCTTGCCGTTTTCAGTTTTGATATTTGATCCAACCAACACGATTTTCTCCGCTCCACTGGGTTTGGGCCAAGAAATTAATGCCCTAACGTGAAATGATTCAAACACAAGACCAGTAAACAAACGGGTAAAGACCACACTGAGAAACCAGGAAGTGAAATAAATTGTTTGGAACTGTTCTGAACATAGGTTTTGTCGTGATAACATAGATGATTTAGTTCCGGGTTTGTTTGAGACAAGGCTGGTGAGCTTAACATGTTATACATACTCGATTTATTTCGACACTGATCGTTCGTGAAGGTTAACATCAATTTTGAGAGCTTTTTTTTACAAGGTAAGATAACCTGAAATCGCTTTTTTTTTGGTTTTATTTGATCTGTTATTTTTCTAATCTATTTTCAAAGAAATGTTCTATATAATTTCTCTTTTATTTTTACTACTATTATTATGACAATTTTCATTATAGATAATTAAATATTAATAATATTATTAGAAAGACAAAGTGGCGGATAAACAGACCGACCGAAACACTCAGACAGACAGATAACAAGAGAGAACGTGATCTTTATGTACCTGATTAGAAAGAGAGGTAATGGAGATATTATGTTGATGTGGTTATTGTCACTGTTAAAGTTTGAAAAAAACCATAATTCCCTTCCGTATAAATACAGTTTATCTCACATTATCTTAAATTGTATGACCCAGGTGTTTCAGGCTAAACGGGTCCATGTTTCTGACACTCCTGATGCTGGTCTTCTGTTGGTCTACACCAGGTAAATATCAAAACTATCTATACACAACTAAGAAAACTAAAAAAAACCATCCCTATAGAGAATTATTTTAGTAGTTATGTCAATGCTTAACAGATAGCTGGAAAGAGTTTATTGTTATAACAGTACAAATCCATGTAGGCTGGAATTACGCTGGAAATAGTTCAATGCATTTTTCTTCTATAACACATTCAACACAAATGCGTAGCATGGTGAAGTAAAATAAACATTAAAAAATCAAATATTGGGACGTTTATATTTCTCGAAATCATGAAAATAATAATGTAGTTTAAACTTCCACAAGCAAACACGTTTCATAGCTTACATAATCATATCTTTTTTTAAAGTCAAGAAAAAAGGACTGTTCGCATCACGCTATTAACATGGCAGACCTATATTTAACTATTTAGTTGAATCTGCTTTCTCAATCCTATTGTTAAAAATACAATTGAGATATTAAGAGAAAACAACCTGAGTGTTTTTCTTCCCTTTTGATCTTCTTTAATCTCCACTCTTTTATTCAAACTTGCAAGTTTTAAATATTGTAAATACTACGATCTAAATCAGCCTTATCGCATACATACTACTTTTTAATATTCTAAACACCGATGTATAATTAAATACTTTTGAGGGAATTATGGGGAAAATACACATAAGATTTAAAATTGTTAATAAAATGCATTATTGCCTTTTTTTTAAGATTCAGTCAACCTTGAAATAGCGCTATAGCTTTCTCTTGTATAAAAAAGTCGACTCAAGAAATTAATGCTTGACATGGTGAATTAAAATTAATATGAAAAACGTTAAGTGGTACGTGCATCTTTATTGATAAATAAAGAAAATAGTTATCAAGTTAAATTATCAACTAGCCAAAACATTTGATAAATCAATCTAGAATCAGGAATTTTTAACTTCAAGTTGAACAAAATAAAAGTGTGTTCGATAATGACTTTAACACTGCAAATGGACATTTCATTCTTTAGTTGACTCTGCCTTTCCAATAAATATTGATAAAAATACAGTTGAGATAAATTAGGGAGTGTTTTCTTCCATGTTGATCTTCTTTAATCTCCGCACTTATTTCAGAGTCTGATTTACAAGGGTTATAAATGTTCTTATAAATATATATATAAGTAACCCTTTAGCAAATTTCTTCGGAAAGACCACATAAAAAACTTGCAAGTTTAATATATTAAAAATACTAGAATATCGGTCATCTAAATCTCTTACTTTTTATTTGTTATCTTAAAAACAGCTGTACAATTTAACTTTTTTTGTCTAAGAAAAATGGAAACCACATAAGTTCCATCTAAAAAATCCTCTTTATTAAGGGGAAATATAGAAACTTTTACCTAGAATTTAAAACAAATGCACCCTTGTGTTTTAACGCACATACCAAATTAATAATCAGGTAACAAAATGAAGCACACATGCAGTTTTCAAACCTAAACATACACACACACACACACGCACATTTAAACGGTACTAAATTTATTATTTAGACTAGGATATAAAAATACTACACTATAATATAAGGTAAGATAAGAGAAGATGACCTTTATTCATCCAGTTTGGAAATTTATTCAGGGCACAGCCGCATTGATGGATTCAGATTATAAAAAATCACCTCAAGACAAAAGTACACAGAAGCTTACCTTTAATATTGATCACACGTACACATATTATTACATTGGCGCACACAGCGAAAATTGTGAAAAATCAAATCATCAAAAATGTTAAGTACATACCGGTAGTCAAATGATTATTTATTTTACTAAGTATAGATTACACGGTGCACCCCGACTGCGATAGTCTTAGGGAAGTATCTGGGATAAATGTATAGATAAACAGAAATTAACATGATTCACGGATGAAATGAAAACTTTCTACTTTTTCCACCCAAGTTGAGCCAGCGTGTAGTCCTGTGGAAGAAGGCCAGCAAACAACCTTGAGTCAGGTCGTCAACACAAACATTTGTACTAGGCAGAAATTAGTATCTTGGGAAGCTGGCGGTAGTGAGGTAGCTCAATGTGTCACAGGAGGATGTGCTGGCAGATACAGCGTTATTTCTGTTGACAAATCTTCTACACTGACCATCAGCAGCGTGTCCAGGACTGACCCCTTCAACATGGAGACCAGGTGGACAATTCGTCCATGTGGTGGTTCCCCAATCACTGTCTGTGACAGGCTGGAGGTCTATGGTGAGTCCATTTCTATCCATTGTCCATTCATATAACAAAGTAGATATACCTGTCCGAGAAATACTACTATCATTGGTATCATCTGTTCGACCCTCTTTGTTTTTTGTTTTACGTTTAAATCCATATAAAAATATAAAAAATGCTTTGAAAATGTTGCCTTAGTAAGGACGTTATATGCCATGTCTTCCAGTAAAGCGGAACTATGAGAAAGACCTGGTAATTGTATTTTAACACCTCAAGTACAGTCTGTATTTTGCATTTCGCTGACAGTGTCAAAGTTAGTTTTGCGGTAACGATATCATGGCGAGTTGCGCGGTAACATTAATAAGGTTAATTTTTCTGTGACGATAAATTAAACACGTTTGTTGCAACAATAAAATGGCAAGTTTCCTGTAACAAAACTATTGTTATTTTATTATTACAATAGCGTAGCTAATTTTGAGATCACAACAAAATATCTAGTTTTGTGGTGCCTACATATTATGCTAGTTCTGCGCTAACCCTAATATGGCTAGATTTGCGGTAACAATAATTTGGCTAATTTGACGTACAAAAAAGTAATAATAGCTAAGTTTACGATAGCACTAAAATGGTTAGTTTTGCAGTAACAATAACATTGCAACTTTTCCGGCAACATTAATATGGCAACATTTTTTGTAACGATACTATTATAATTTTACGATAGCAAAAATATATAATTTTATAATTTTGCCTTAACAATAAAATAGTTTTTTCACAGTAACATTAAAATAGCTAGTTTGGTGGTAAAAAATCTGTTTAAAGGGACAAATACTAGACATTTTTTGTGACTTTTCAATATATTATTCGATTCTTTTTTCACACAAGGCCACTTTATTAGTAGCTTTAGCACGGATCTTCAAATAGAGTGAAAAGTTCACAAATAACTGTTTGCCGCCATTATCTCTGTATATCTCTCCCTCTTTCTCTATGAAGCCTGTTGATGATGAGAGGCATTCAAACGAATCTTTTTCCTCATGTTTTTTATGGCACTGCTTGCTCATTGGGAAACTTAACACTCTGTTATGAACACATTGACAAACTATCTGATCGCACCGCATAGAGACAAAACTGTTGATGTAGACACAGCAGTAAAAAATGCATGACGTTTCTCACCCAACCTTCCTGTGCCCAGCCCTACCAGAGAACCCGTCCTGTACAGTGAGAGAAGAGCCGGACTCTGGAGATACCAGGTCTGTCACCGTCTCCTGCTCTACCAGCAAAGTCTACCCCAGGGCCGAGTGTAGGTTCTACAGCAAGACGGATGTGAGTTGTGCTTTATGGTGGTGGAAAACTATTTTATGTTACTTGTTAGTATGTTACTTTTCTTTTTCTAGTGTTTTTTGGGTCACAACTGTAATAAAAAACAAATATGCTTGCTTCTTGAGGAACAAAATAACATTATTTGTTAACCTGCAAGCATCATGGCAAAATTGTTACAATAATTATTAGTCTGCAAAATGAAATAATATAGACACTGGAGAACCTGATCAAATGCTTTTCACAAGAAAATGTATATCTTATTACTTCAAAAAAAAAGTTGGCGTGTTTCTTTGATACTACCTGCAAAATCACTAAATGTACAAATATGACTCAACTTTACTATGTTGTCATCTTTCTCATTTTTTGTAGCATAATCAAAGTATTTTTATATTAAGTCATGAGAAGGCGTATCTAAGACTAAATATATACCAGGGTCTTTGACAAAACTATTCGCGTTTTTGTTCAGAGTTAGCCATACGAAGGCGTTTCTAGATTTTGATACAAGAGAGCAACAGGCACCCGAAAAAAATGAATCTTTTCACTACTCGTGTTTCTCTTGAGCCTCTCATGGTAATCCATAAAATGTTTTGTTTTCACTCCAAGAACGGCCGTAACAGTAAACATCAGACATATCACTAGAGTGTCCTATGTGCTCTGATGATGATCCATATAAAGCATATTTTACTATATCAGCTTGTTTTGTGTCTACTCCCAGAACGGTAAACCTGTACAGATCAACAACCAGATAACCTACAGCCACCCGGAAATCAGTGGGACTCCAGTCTACTACAGGTCGGAGTGCTCAGTCACTGTGGAGGTCAAGGATCTAGGGGAGGGAACCCACAGCTTCACAGGATACATCTACCCTGGAGTGACGGGAGGGTACACATTGGTGGGGGGATCGGATGGTGACAAGACTGTGACCTTGAGTAAGTTTGACATGTTGTAGTGTAAGATAAGATAAACAGTATTCTTTAAATTTAAAGGAAATGTTGGAAGAACTCAATAAGACTATATAAGCCTCAGTAAGTCTGGTGTATTTTATGATAATAAAAAGAGTGGTTAATTTTCCATCCCGATGCGGGATTTACTTGTCATATGTTTCCATGTCAAACAATATGACGCCAGTCTGAGATTCTCATGTAGCTGGGTCCCTGCCCCCTCCTTCATGCCGCCGTACCAAATTCTGCTGGGTACGCCTTGCGCTTTTCTTTCCTCCATTCTGCCTGTTAGGTATGGTTGGGCGAGGATTGCGTACATTGATAGATGGCCAAAATAGGACAGCTTGTGATGTCGTTTGCTTTCCATTCGTTCTCTTTATATACCAAATTTTACAAAACATTCTTCGTTTGTTATTTTTTATCTTGCAGCTTATCTTTGCTAGTCGTGGAAATACCCACATCTCAAAAGCTTCTAAGTTTTTAACTTTTTCTTTGTGGAGAGTAACTGCAGCATAACCTATAGAGACTTGACAAAGTCATGATTGACGTTGGGTAAAGTATGGCTCTTGTCTTCCTAGAGTATACAATATGCACACACATGTCTAGATTCCAATAAAGATAATACTGTTTTGTTCTCTGCTGAACGGAGAGCGGTTCATACTTAAGCCCATGACAAAATAATGTCACCTTTTTTAGTTTTGTGCTCCCCGGGTCTCTCAAAATCAGTAGAGATCCAAACTTCGCCAGTTTAGAGTATTTGGTGCCTGAGTTATGGCGTTTCTAAAAATAAACCTGACATGGAGGAATAATGGAGTAGAATGTTAGATTTTAATTTAAAGAGAATTGTGAAATCAAAACCTACTGTACAGGTGTTTTCAATTATGGAGATGGGAAGGGAAACCATAAGGTTGTGACTGTTGCTTAGTTACTGTCCACAGTGTGCTCCCCACAGGTTTCCCACAAGCCTCCCATAGCTGCGACCCCCAGATGGTCCAGGGTTACTTCACAGAGGAATCTTCCACTTGTACCTGCAGCCTCAACTCTGTTGGTTACCCCAGGGGCACGGCACAGTGGTACCAGGGAGATCAGCGTGTCGGGTCAGGCGGCATTCTAGTTGTGACACATGACAGGGCCAGTGAGTCTCGTTATGTTATTTGTTTCAAGATCAATGGTTATATTTAGAGTTGTCAAGATCAATGGTGATGTTTAGAGTTTAGTTAATTTTAAGCATGGGTGAATATAAGTTTTGGAGTAGTTTATAATAAATTAATTAGTCTTAATAATACAACACGTAATCTATAAACAATGCTGATCCCTAACTAGATACCCATGTTCAGCTCAAGAACCATAAATAAAGATAAGTGTAGAGATTGTTGAACACAAAAATTAATATAAGAGGCATTCTGGCTTTTAGTGCTCTGGAAAAAAAATAGCGTATCCAACCTAAACGTGTCCTTAAAAAACTCTTGACAGTTTTTGAAGGTCGTGCATTGTCAAAGATATTTTAATGTAAGACATCTTTGTGTCTAAACAGCAGTTTAATTTACACAGTGTTGACGGACTCTCAAGGTTGTCCCGGTTACTTTATGGTGTCCAAGCTATATGACCAGTTTAGGCGGTACCGTACCTTGACCATACCCGTAATATGCCCGCTTTCTTCTTCCTTTCCCAGGTTCTTACCAGAAGACCTACACATGTGAGGGAGAGTCGAGTTTGGGGAGGAGGACTGGATCTACTCTCACACCAAACTTTGCATGTAAGAAGCGGTAGAGACATTTATATTCAGTTCTTTAAGTTCTTATATGCACCACTTTACATAACTGTTCTATGCATTCTGTTTTTATTATACGCTTCTTAAAATGAACTGCACCTATTTCAACAGAAAATAAGAATGCATTATTTTCTTCTTTATCACAAAGATCATCGAAAAGTACTTTTCTCTTTCAGGAATCGCTAGTCTGTATCTCACTGTAATTTGAAGATCATAGTATTTTAAAGCAAGGTCAAGTTCATTCAGTTTTTAGCTGTGAAGGAAGACGACATACCACTTTTTAGAAGTCAAATTACCAGTAGCCATGCCAACAATTCAGGTTCAGTATCTAGATACTTTGCTACAAAGATAATCTAAAAATACAAATACTCTCCATGTACCCACCACACTTGACATATCAGAAATTGTTTATTACCCTGACCCTTATTTTATTGTTGTATAGAGTTTGCGTTGATTGTTTAAGATTGCTATTTACAAAAATATTTTATTGTATGGTTTATTACAAATCAAAGTTCTTAATAGCAGTACATGATTTTTATTGTCAACATTATTTTTCTCCAGTCTTGTACAAAGATTCAGTAATGGTGGACTCTACCTCAGACACCATCAAGATCTGTGACAACAACAACAACTACCAAGTCCAGGTAACGTGCCGTATTTCTAAAGAGAACGTCAACCCTGCACCAAGCTTCAGCTTTTCTCCTGACGGCATCACGTATGACGCTCCCCAGTCTGGCACTGTGAGTGGGGATGGTGGCTCCTACCAGAGGCAGATGTCCCTCAGTCCAGACGCTGGTGGTGGGAAGTACCAGTTCTTCTGTAGAGTGACCAACACTGTCACAAATACCCGGGAGGTGGCAGATACTTTCATCACTTTCCAAGGTGAGTTGGTTAGAGAAACACACGTCGACATTTAGAGAGGCACAGTTTGTAAAATACGCGTAGATAAAAGGGATGCATTCAGCTTTGAGCTATGGTTTTATAATGGAGCAAAACCATCCCTAATTGAAACACCTTGGAGAAGAAAAATATAAGAAATATGGTTACGATAAAGATTATAGATCGCTTAATGCTGTCAGCTTTGAGCTATGGTTTTATAATGGAGCAAAACCATCCCTAATTGAAACACCTTGGAGAAGAAAAATATAAGAAATATGGTTACGATAAAGATTATAGATCGCTTAATGCTGATGCAAAATATACACTGTATATATTGTTGTGCATTTCGTTATTTGCGTTTTATTAACCCTCGTAGTATCAGGCAGATGCGTCACTTTCTAACGCCGGTACACCAGCAGTGGTTTATAATGTTAGCTCCAGGGACGCTTGTTCTCCATCTCCGTCCAAATCAGGTTACATGGATCGCGGACATGCGGTTGTCCTAAAAAATATCGACGAGGTAAACCTCACTTGCCTCCTGCAGACCCCTGACAGCAGAGCTTTAACCCTCGTAGTGTTTACGGCCGATTAAATCGGCGTAAAGTCGCTGCTGTGGTGTTTCGGCCGATTAGATCGGCCGTAAAAGAGGGTTTATTTTATGGCGGACTAAAGAGTCTGTACACCGCCAAATAAATCGAAACTACTCTTATAGGAATAAAGAAGAGTTCCACTTCCTTCCAGTGTTGTTTTGAATGCGGACAACAGCTGTTTTCAGCTCAAACTTTGTTTACATGTTGACACTCGATTTTTTCTTGAAAGCTACAAACTCTAACAATTTATAACCAAGGAGCAGGTCCATCAGGAAGGAAATTACTTACTCGAGAATAAGTTTTAGATGTCTTAGATGGTTAGATTGATGATTATTTTGATATTTTCAGTTATTTTATCTAGATCTAGATCTAGTAGTGGCAGTGAAGGCAGGGAGCCAGTAGTTAGATCTAGATCTAGAATCTAGATCTAGATTTAGATCTAGACCTAGGGATTCAGTTCCAAGAGCAGTTGAGATAGAAGTAGATAGAAACGGATATGTAGATCTAGATGTAGATCCAGTTGATAAAGAGACCTGAATAACCAGCTAAGTACTCAATCTACTTCTGCATGCTTTTTACATGTATTCTTGTGTGTTGACAATGGTCAGAGAGAAAACTTGGGACCTACTTGACGTTTATGTTCATTAGTTCTGTTGCGTAGATCTGCTACAGCTGGTTTACTCTTGGTGTGAGGCTATTAGACCTATACATTTTCTGAAAGCTGAATAAATTCTCTACAACTTTTATTCCTATCTTTTTGAGCTAAACATGTTGGTTTCCAAGTTATTTGATAACAAAGTAGATATTTTTTAGGCTAGAAACCTGACCTTGGCATTTCAAGGCCAAGGTCAAGGTCACAAAACACTTGTATGGTACCAAAACCCGCTTCAAAATTTTCTAGACCCTCTCAGCTTTCAGAAAATGTATAGGTTTTATGGTTTATAATAAATATTTGCTGCCTCCCAGTCCAATTTATGACCCCTATATAAATTACCAAATATAGCCAGACACCACACACTAAATACTAGCGACACTTGTAGGGTTAAAGACTCTAGGTTTAGTAAAACTTTTCACAATTAGATTAACTAGTAAAATGTATACGGGAGCTTGAGTGACTTCCACTATCTCTTATTTATTTTTCTTAATAAAATACGTGAGCTTGAGGGGGAGGGAGTAGGAGTTCCAGATGACATCGTATTTTTATTGTGTTTAAAGGACCCTACTGTTTGTAATCTAAATGTAATATCGACTTGTGTCACATTTATAACGTTTATTAACGGGTACGAACATCAATTAATAAAATGTAAATGATTGAACAAGTCAGTTGGTGGCTTGGATCAAGAAATCTATTTTGTTACAGTATAAATGAGGAAACAATTAATGGATGTGTAATACAATATAATGTCAATAATTCTAACAATTATATATATTTATTTTGACTGCATTAAAAACGATTTACTATTATATCTTCTTTTATAAATGACATAAATACACGACACAACTCAAACATACCTGGACTGATACCCAGACTTACAAACTGCTCCGCTACATACCGACGACACAGGGACAAGAGAGAGCTCGACTACGTGAGTACTGCCGCTTTTATGGGCGAGTACATGTTTACAACACAGACAGAGAACCAATCATAAATCACCGACAACAACGACGAACCAATTGAATGTTATGAGCAGAAAAATGCTGACGTGACATTTAAGCAAGGTAGTTATTCATGAATTAGTAAAATTAACACAGATTAGATTTAAGTCATAAAACATAACATAATACTTCCTAACAATGTTTACCTACCTCAAATAACTATGTATTTTGTGCCTGTCTTGGTAATGTGATTAAGTATAGTACATGTAATAATGATGGTAAAATGCACTATAAATGTATTAATTAAGTTCGCTTTTAAATTACTCTAAACATACAACGTTAAATTATTAACAAAGGCATAGAATGTAAATGTACACCTTCTAGTAACATTATTAATTTTTAAGTTCTCTTGTGCCATTAAAATGTTTGACTGCTTGTGGATAAAAGCTCGCATTCTTCTCCCATGGGGCAGAAGATCAAAGTAACCGCTAGCAGGGTGGGAATTATCATCACGTATTTTAGCTATTTTTCTTTCCATACGAGACATGTAAATAGTTTCAAGTGTAGGAAGGTCTACACCTGTCAGCCTTTCACTGTTACGTATAACTGAGTTTATTTTTTCAATCTCAGCTATTGGGGCGCGGTCAAACCAAACAGTGATTGACTGCGATAGAACGCTCTCGATTATTGCCTTATAAAAGCTGACAAGTGTAGGGCCTTGAACCTTGAATGATTTTAATTTTCTTAAGAAATACAACCTTTGTCTTGCTTTAGTTAAAATATGTTGAACGTTCACGTCCCATGTTAGTTTATTGGAGAGATGTGTACCCAAAAATTTAAATGTATCTACACGTTCTACTTGAATACCATTAATAAGAGAGGAGGTGGGGCTATACCCGTAAGTCTAAAATCAACAATTATTTCTTTAGTTTTGTTTACGTTCAGCTGAAGGTTGTTATTTTGACACCAGTCTGTGAGCGAGCTTACTTGCTGTCGGTATTCAACTTCATTGTTATTCTTTATAAGGCCAGTGACAGTAGTGTCATCGGCAAACTTTATTATAAGACAATCTGAAAACTCGACTTGACAGTCAGACGTAAAAAGAGAATATAACTTAGGCGATAAAGGACAGCCTTGTGGAGCACCAGTATTAAGAGTAATAGACGATGACATGACATTACCAACTTTTACAACCTGGGGACGGCATAGTAGAAAATCAAGAATCCAATTACAAATGTTAATAGGGAATGATAATTGGTGTACAAGCTTGTCATATAATTTCTGTGGTATAATAGTATTAAATGCAGAACTAAAATCAATAAAAAGTATTCTAGCATAACTGTCTCTTTCTTCAAGATGATTTAAAATTTCGTGCACGTTGATTGATATTGCATCGTCAACAGATCTGTTTGCCCGATATGCGAACTGGTAGTTGTTAAAATCTGTTGGCAAAAGAGTGTTTAGGAATTTTAGCACTAGCTTTTCAAAACATTTCATAATCACTGATGTTAGGGCAACAGGTCTATTGTCATTTAACAGTTTTGGTGATGAAGTCTTATTTAGAACCAACGCTTCAATCTCCAGAGCCCCCAGCCGGTCCACCCCAGATAACAGTCAAAGGTCAGCCCTACCAAGGACTCGACCCATCCAACACCGTAACGCTGGTCGAGGGAGACACCGAGGATGTCACATGCCGTGTAGAGGGAGGCTACCCTGCCGCACACACCACCCGGCTCCAGTGTGGTCAACTTGTCCTCACAGGTGATGGGAACACGGCCACTGTGAGCTTCACCAGGACTGGTCAGCCACTGACCAGAGAGATGGACAAAGCTGAGTGTACCTGTACAGGCCAGCATGCTTCAGGTTGCTATGCCAACAAGGAAACAATGCTGAAACTCAATGTATTATGTAAGTACATTCCATCCTGCCTTCTCAGTCAAAACATGTACCCTAGATGCTTAAATTAAGAAAAATCTGTTATGGATGCTTCTCTTATCATTGTTTTTTTTTCTATGTTTATCTACAACAGGGATACAACGAAAATAGAGAGGCTTTGTCAAACAGTCAGTGAAACCCATTTGATACAAAGAGTTTGGAAGAAGTCAAACGGAAGATTTAAGGAAGGGGCTTGGATATCAGAAGTTGGTGAGGTCTACAGGGGCAGACATGGGAGATAATTAGGAAAGACTTGGTGGATAAGAAGCTAGAAGTCTTTGATTGCCTTGGCCTCAGATGTGTCTGCAAACATTTAGAAACGATGAGGATGTGGTTCCCACAATGACTGTTGGAAGTTTGAGTCCTAACTTCCGGCCAGGCTGTTTCTGTATAAAAGTTTTGAAGCCTGTGGTTTCTGACTGACAATTGGTAAAGGACCACGATATCTTAACTTTCTCTTCTATGCTTGCGCTCTGTGGGAGTAGAAGCCTTGGCTTGTAGATCTATGCATCTGCACAGTATTGTCTTGCCACGCAAAGAGAGCATAGTTTATGGCTGTCATTTTTTGCAGCCGGGGTAACAATAAACAGAATATATTATTTTCATCCGAGATGGAAAAAAACATTAACCTTATTTACACCCGGGGTGAAAATAGACGAAGGTGGTTTTTTCTAGCCGGGTTGAAAACAGACGAAGGTAGATAAAAAAAGTTATTTCATGGAACAGGAACAAAAGTAGCAGATATAGGTCTCTTTGTTGCTACGGGACAAGGGTGAATCTCAGCTTCAATCTGAACTCAGGGGAACTTGGAAGGAATAACCTGTCGCTGTTTAAACTTAGCGAGTTCTCGCGACAGATGCGATAAAAATCGGGTGCGAATAAGATATTATGTTTATTTTCACCCGTGGTGCAAATAAGCACACAGTAGTTTATACTACTAGACCACTAGGTTCCCTATGACACATCTGCCTTCAAACTGCTTTACTCTCGGCATTATTACTATCAGTCTGCTTTAGATATGTTAAAGAAGTGGCATGCTTTTGATGGCGCGAGCTCTGAACATTCTCAAACTGGCCAAACGATGGGAGTTGTAGAAATCTGTTGTTTTTTCAGCTCTGCACTCCTCAGAAGTAAAAGAGGAAGCAGGTCTTTATAAACTATGGTATGCTGAGTCTACAATCAAAGTGAGTGCTCTTAGGGCGTTATCTCGTGATCTAGGGCTGCATTTCTCTAAGCAAACTGCCCAGCGTTTACTATCGACCAACATAAACAACAACTATAAGACTAATGTTTTCCGAATCTTCGTCCCCAGATGCTCCAGACGTGACTTTTACTGTGAACTCAGCGGATGGAATATTCAGTAAGGGAGACAACCTTGAGTTTAAATGTTCTGCCCAAGGGAACCCTGACCCCACTATGACCCTGACCAGAAAGGAAACGACTGAGGACTTGAAAACTGTCCAGACAAGAGAACTGACCCACACCCTCTCTCTAGACTGTCTGGACACCGGGGTGTATGTGTGCTCCGGGCAGAACAGCCAGAAAACAACCAGAGAGGAGATCAGCATCAGTGTGCGCTGTGAGTGAGTTAAAATCAGAATAAAAAAGAGAGCTGTCACATACAGATCAGTAGTAGTAGCAGTTTATAATTATGTATTGTATACATAATATAGCTCATAGATTTTAGCTGTTTTTGCAATGTAACATCTGAAATATTACACAGACAAGTTCAAATTGAGTTGGCATTTCTAATATATTTACAAAATATCTTTAAGTTGCGAATGCATTTTGATAAATTTCAAATTTATTTGTTTTGATGTACGTCGACTTTTCAGGCCCCCAAAAGTTTATTCCGACATTAGATCCGGATCCTCAAGTAAACGCAGTCATTGGAAAGTCTGCTGAGTTTGGCGTGGAGATCTACGGGTACCCAGAGCCCAGCTCTCTGTCTCTACAGGCGGTGAATGACGCTACAGACTTGAGCTCATCTCCGAGACACACAGTGGTGTACACAGCCGGCCTGGCGCCGTTTGGAACGGTAAACGTGACCATCTCTGATCTTGTCGCGTCTGATTATACAAACTACACTCTGACTGTGGACAATGGCGAGGGAAAGCCTCTGGTCTACAGCTTCTACCTGAATAAAGGTTAGCCAAAATTGATTACCCATTATTTCTGTATCTTACCTGAAAAATGTTTTCATAAAAATTAATGTCTCACTATATCCACAGCCTATAATTATCTCAATGAAGGTGAGTCAAAGCGTATTTCGCCACGTTCCTTGCCATTTGTTTTTATTTGTTTTTATTTTTTAGTCCCCTGAAGTACCAAAGTATTGATTTCAGTCATTTGGTGTTTTGCCTTGATCGGATTTTAAATCCAGAAGTGAAAAGTCTAGCTGGCATTGATCTAGGTCGGCGGTTTTGTTAGCCTAGTCACTCAAGAAAATCAATGTGAAAGACTTAGGTTATTTTTGTTCATTGGTCTTAAGTTGAATCCTAGAATTATCTTTAAAGTAATCTCAAATCTATTTGCAGTTAGCTTATCTAACATCCTAGAAATTTCTAACTCGAATCGCTTGTTTACACTCATTTTAATTCACACTCCTAAAAATTTAATCTTGAGTGATTTACCTCACCTGTCTGTATTGCGGTTGCACCAGTTCATCCAGTAAAATATATAATTATTTGTTTAGGCTGCAAGTCACCTTTTGCTGATCACAAACAACAGTTAACAGTAACGCATAGGTATCTTTTACACAATACATACTTTGTACAATCTGCTTTTTTGAGACTTTTTGTTGTGCAATCTTTATTTTTTTCACAACCAGTGAAGGCTCCAGATCCTCCTAAGGAAAACCAAGACAGTGAAGGAGAGTCCTTGATAACTGTCGCTGTCGTCATTGGAGTCGTTGCTATGGTCGTCATTGCTGGTTTTGTTATCTTCGTCGCTTTTCTTCTAAAGAAAAACCGAAAGCTGAGAGAAAAATTAGACGCCTCATTAAAAGATTCCCCTCTTGGCAATGGTGGTAATGAATATATTATATTTTATTTGTGCTAAAAAACGATGTGATAAAATATATGTACATAAAAATGTTCTTGTTATACATCTGGACTCCTTAATCTGTCCTTATTTTTTTTTTTTGATAATTAAACGACATATCACCATAGACTGAAGCAATTTTGGAATCATTTACGCATCACAGCCTGTTTCAACTTTTTGTAAGTTTTTAAATATAGCTCATTCATATACTTTCTATTAAAATTGAAACACATAATTGTGAATTTGAGGTTGTTTTTTACAGTAAATTTTCTTAAGGAAAAGATCTCATAACCTTCGACTTTTCTTTTGTACACGGGTATTTAAAACATTAACCATCGTGTACATTGCGCTTTTTTAACCAGATACACAAGGAAACGGAACATACCTATCTCCAGTGTATATTCCAGAGATTGTCGAGAGCGAGTTTGTGTCGGCCAGCCAACCTCAAAGACAAGGACAGTATGAGACAGTCGATGACCTGCCTGCTAGCAGAGACATTATACCTGTCTCAGCCAGTCAACTTCCAGGATCAAGACAGTATGAGACAGTCGATGACATACCATATCCCACAAACACTTCACTCGTCTCCGCCAGTCACCCTCCCAGATCAAGACAGTATGAGACAGTCGATGACATGCCAGATAACAGAGAAACTCCACCTGCCTCAGCCAGTCAAATTCCAAGGTCAAGACAGCATGAGACAGTCTACGACACACCACCTACCAGAGACGCTCTCCCTGTCTCAGCCAGCCACCCTCCAGAGATCGGCCAGTACGAGACCCTCAGTGACATGGCTAGCACAGCAGGAACCTACCACTCCACGTCCCCTCTCGATGTAGAACCCGCGAATGTCTACCTTGACATTGGGCCAGATCTCGGACCATCTGGACATTACAGCAACGTGTCTGGTCGGCATGGGGACACCGCAGGAGCAAATTACAGCAATGTTGGCTTGAGTTCTGTGACAGGACATTCCAAGCAGGCTTATCAAAATGTACAGCTGTAATAATAATACTGTCAGTGTAAAATCATATGAAGTGAGGAGGTGAAAGAAAATGTTTCACTTATCAAAATGTACAGCTGTAATAATAATACTGTCAGTGTAAAATCATGTGAAGTGAGGAGGTGAAAGAAAATGTTTCACTTATCAAAATGTACAGCTGTAATAATAATAGTTACTGTCAGTGTAAAATCTTGTGAAGTGAGGAGGTGAAAGAAAACGTTCCACTTAGGAACAAAATCCTACTGGCAAGTTTTCAGGACAATGTGGTCGGCTAAATCTCTTTTAGAACTATAGTAAGAACGAAAAATTCCATATCTTTTTTCAATTCCCAACTTTGTATTGTAGGTTGTATTTTTTTTGATACAAGCTGCAATCAGGCATGAGCTGGAACTGTTCCGGGTGATACTTTTGCATAACGATATCCTGAGATCTAACACGCTAATGCTAACACATATTGTGCACTTTGGCAATGTCGATTTTTAATCCCTAATTTTTTACTTAACGTTAATACGATCTTTCTCCAGGAAGAAGAATCACATTCTAGAGTTCTATGTAAATCTGATAACTTGCCTTACAAGATTTTTTTAATATTGGCACAAAAATGAAAACAGAACTGAATGTCTTTACTCCATGATTTTATTGTGGTAAATATATGTAAAACAAATGGAGTATTCGATAATTTTAACTTTCTGGGCTAGGAGAAAAAAAGTGCATGACAAAGTGGAAAGGATAACTGGCGATGTTGTGGTTTTCTAAAACTCAAGGTCATTATTTTTAATATCGTATCAGAAACAACTGGGATTTATCATTCTTCTACAAAAAGAATTACCGTGTTAGGACAAATCAAGAACCTTTTGTAATGTGAGAAAAGTTTACTGAATGTCAACGCCGCTGTATTTTATTGTAAAAATGTGTGTGGGTATGTTATCTTGTTTTTGCGATTCTTATTTATACTCTTTTTGTGGATTATGATTATTAGAAAAAGAGAGAAATGTTTATAAAAAATGTGTATACAGTAATGAAGAAAAACTGTGTATGAACATTAAAGCCTTGCATACTCTTTCAATTTTTTCGCTTTCTAGGGTGATCTGTGTAAATCTGATAACTTGCCTTACAAGATTTTTTAATATTGGCACAAAAATGAAAACAGAACTGAATGTCTTTACTCCATGATATTATTGTGGTAAATATATGTAAAACAAATGGAGTATTCGATAATTTTAACTTTCTGGGCTAGGAGAAAAAAAGTGCATGACAAAGTGGAAAGGATAACGTGATTTTGTGGTTTTCTAAAACTCAATGTCATTATTCTTAATATCGTATCAGAAACAACTGGGATTTATCATTCTTCTACAAAAAGAATTACCATGTTAGGAAAAATCAAGAACCTTTTGTAATGTGAGAAAAGTTTACTGAATGTCAACGCCGCTGTATTTTATTGTAAAAATGTGTGTAGGTATGTTATCTTGTTTTTGCGATTTCTTATTTATACTTTTTTTGTGGATTATGATTATTAGAAAAAGAGAGAAATGTTTATAAAAAATGTGTATACAGTAATGAAGAAAAACTGTGTATGAACATTAAAGCCTTGCATACTCTTTAAATATTTTTCGTTCTCTTTTGTTTTTCATTTTAACACGCCCCTCTGGCTGGATTGTTGTAGTAATAAGCAGATTTTCCCCCACAGACGCTTGGTTCTGTTTCAGAACTTTTTAAAGTCATGCTTCACATACTTGCGCAAATTTTCAGTGGTACTGTTTTTTACTTAGCTTATTTCCCAACAATGTGTAAATGCCAAAAAATGGTTCTAATGAAGTAGGATCGAGATAGACTTTTAACCTTTATGGAAAAAAAACTTCCTATTTTTCAGCTGCAATTTTTGTAATCAGGAAAAAAAATGTTCGCTCTAATCGACTCAAATTTTTGTCTGACTTCGTTTTGCTTTTCACCTGTTATAAAGGTAAATAGTTTCACCTTAAAATTCATGCAAATTGTTTTTACCACCTTCTGAAATGCTAGCTTAGGCTCGCCATGTGTCAAATTTCAATAGATCAGATGGGTGTAGAGTTAAGGTACGTAGAGTAGTCAGATGGGTGTAGAGTTAAGGTACGTAGAGTAATCAGATGGGTGTAGAGTTAAGGTACGTAGAGTAGTCAGGTGGGTGTAGAGTTAAGGTACGTAGAGTATTTAAAAAATTGACCATCGTGTACATTGTGCTTTTTTAACCAGATACACAAGGAAACGGAACATACCTATTTCCAGTGTATATTCCAGAGATTGTCGAGAGCGAGTTTGTGTCGGCCAGCCAACCTCAAAGACAAGGACAGTATGAGACAGTCGATGACCTGCCAGCTAGCAGAGACATTATACCTGCCTCAGCCAGTCAAATTCCAAGGTCAAGACAGCATGAGACAGTCTACGACACACCACCTACCAGAGACGCTCTCCCTGTCTCAGCCAGCCACCCCCCAGAGATCGGCCAGTACGAGACCCTCAGTGACATGGCTAGCACAGCAGGAACCTACCACTCCACGTCCCCTCACGATGTAGAACCCGCGAATGTCTACCTTGACATTGGGCCAGATCTCGGACCATCTGGACATTACAGCAACGTGTCTGGTCGGCATGGGGACACCGCAGGAGCAAATTACAGCAATGTTGGCTTGTGTTCTGTAACAGGACATTCCAAGCAGGCTTATCAAAATGTACAGCTGTAATAATAATACTTACTGTCAGTGTGAATTCATGGGAAGTGAGGAGGTGAAAGAAAATGTTCTACATATCAAAATGTACACCTGTAATAATAATAGTTACTGTCAGTGTAAAATCATGTGAAGTGAGGAGGTGAAAGAAAATGTTTCACTTATCAAAATGTACAGCTGTAATAATAATAGTTACTGTCAGTGTAAAATCATGTGAAAGTGAGGAGGTGAAAGAAAACGTTTCACTTATCAAAATGTACAGCTGTAATAATAAAAGTTACTCTTAGTGTAAAATCTTGTGGAGTGAGGAGGTGAAAGAAAATGTTCCACTTAGGAACAAATTCCTACTGGCAAGTTTTCAGCACAATGTGGTCGGCTAAATCTCTTTTAGAACCATTGTAAGAACGGAAAATTCCATATCTTTTTTCAATTTCAAACTTTGTATTGTAGATTATATTTTGTTGATACAAGCAGCAATCAGGCATGAGCTGGAACTGTTCCGGTGATACTTTTGCATAACGATATCCTGAGATCTAACACGCTAATGCTAACACATATGTGCACTTTGGCATTGTCGATTATTAATCCCTAATTTTGTATTTAACGTTAATACGATCTTTCCAGGAAGAAGAATCACATTCTAGAGTTCCATATAAACCTGATAACTTGCCTTACAAGATTTTTTTAATATTGGCATAAAAATGAAAAAAGAATTGAATGTCTTTACTCCATGATTTTATCGTGGTAAATATATGTCAAGCAAATGGAGTATTCGATAATTTTAACTTTGTGGGCATATTGAAAAAAATGTGCATGACAAAGTGGAGAGGATAACTGACGATTTTGTAGTTTTCTAAAACTCAGTGTCATTATTCTTCATATCGTATCAGAAACAGCTGGGATTTATCATTATTCTACAAAAAGAATTACCGTGTTAGGAAAAATCAAGAACCTTTTGTAATGTGAGAAAAGTTTACTGAATATCAACGCTGCAGTATTTTATTGTAAAAATGTGTGTAGGTAAGTTATCTCGTTTTTTGTGATTGCTCATTTATACTTTCTTTTGTAGATTATGATTATTAAAAAAAAGAGAGAAATGTTTTTAAAAAATGTGTATACAGTAATGAAGAAAAACTGTGTATGAACATTAAAGCCTTGCATACTCTTTCAATTTTTTCGTTCTCTTTTATTTTTCCTTTTAACACGCCCTTGCTAGCTGGATTTTTGTAGTAATAAGCAGATTTTCCCCCACAGACGCTTGGTTCTGTTTCAGAACTTTTTAAAGTCATGCTTCTCAGAAAAAAAATTGTCA
Organism: Elysia chlorotica; assembly: GCA_003991915.1. Classification (NCBI taxonomy): domain Eukaryota; kingdom Metazoa; phylum Mollusca; class Gastropoda; family Plakobranchidae; genus Elysia; species Elysia chlorotica. The sequence goes on along the minus strand of RQTK01001023.1, from coordinate 115,823 downwards.
CATACTGGCGCAAATTTTCAGTGGTACTGTTTTTTACTTAGCTTATTTCCCAACAATGTGTAAGTAGCCAAAAATGGTTCTAATGAAGTAGGATCGAGATAGGCTGTTAACCTTTATGGAAAAAAAACTTCCTGTTTTTCAGCTGCAATTTTTGTAATCATGACAAAAATGTTCGCTCCAATCGACTCAAATTTTTGCCTGACTTCGTTTTGCTTTTCACCTGTTATAAAGGTAAATACATTCATCTTAAACTTCATGCAAATTGTTTTTTACCACCCTCTGAAATGCTAGCTTAGGCTCGCCATGTGTCAAATTTCAATAGATCAGATGGGTGTAGAGTTAAGGTACGTAGAGTAAGTTGGGTAACGATTTCCAAAGCATTGTGTTTTTTGTCAGGCAGTCTTGACTGAACCGTTAAATAAGTGATCTTTGTCAGTTTTTGAATTTAGTTGAATTGGTTTAACTTGCAGGCTAAATTGTGGATGGGTAATTTTATGTACTGCAACTCACGAAAGGCAGGCTGAACTGAAGAAATTAGAGACACAACTCACCGACGGGCGGTGTGGCTTCGAACTCGCGAATATAACCAAACGGATAATTCCATGTGAGATTTTATGAGGTTGACCAATTTACTGCTGCATCTTGCAAATTTAGACCAGCCACAGTTGTTGTTTGGCAGTTAGATGTTTTACACATGGACGTATGTAAACACAGTAATTACAAAGAACAACAAAAAGTCGAAGTGGACCAGCTCTTATAATCTTTAGCAAAACGAACAACGGTATTAAGTTGGTGAAGACAAAGGAATAAAAGCGAAAAGTCAATGACCTTTATTCGACCTTGGTATCATTTCACATTTCATTAAACTACCATCATCATCAGAGGAAACGCACCATATTTGTTCTCATTTGTCTTTCACATTGTAATTTGATGTTGTTGGAATCATAACATTCATTCAATTAGATCTAGATAGACTTGACAAGACAATATGAACCAGTGTATAATTTTATTACTCTTACCGTATAATACACGAATCAAGGGGAGTAATAGCAATCTTTGTAAGTGCCTTTGAGTAATACAGGGTTGCGTCCCATGCCACATCCCCCTTCTTGAGCTTGATAAGTGCAAGTCTTTCCTGAGGAAGGCTTCTTGAATAATGTCCTTTATTTTGTTAAATTTAATGTAATACTATTAGATACTTTATGTAATTATTAACTATTACGTTGTGTATTCAAGCCAAATAAGCAGTACTATACATTATTAATGACATTATGTGCATGTATTATTCTAGTTAGAGTTTTCTTTTTTGAATATTATTCTTAAGAATTCATCACAAATCAAAATTTAACTGTTTAGCATTGCAGATGTATAATATCGTAATTGTATACCTGATAACGATAAGTTTTTAATTACATACTTTAGATTTAAAGTTTTTTTTAAGTGTGATGCCTATCTAATGAAATGTGATAATTTCACCTAGGAGTAGTAAGATATTATCTGCTACAATTGTCGAAATTGGTACAATAAATTCTGCCGGTTGTGGCATTCAAACTTCGGACATCCTGATCTGAAGACCGACGAGAGAAAAAAACATTGATGAAATCCCGGCGCAGGTTAGGTTGTGTTATTTGAATGAGATTTGTTCTTAAATAATAGATTTTAGCTTATCTATAAGGCCATCTTGCTAAAAACATTTTTTTTAGAAATTGGAATAGGCATACCGTAACAATTATTTGTGGAAAAAAGCCTGCTGCAATAAATATCCAAACAGGCATAAACAAACAATATATAAGAATAATACAGGTTTTTATAGAGCACCATGTCCAATAAACTCAGCTTTCAATCTTCGAAGACATATTTTTGACACAGAGTCTTCAACTTTTTAAAAGATTATCTGTATGTTTGACAGGTTTTCAACCTCCGAAAAGTTTTATTTTAGCACTAGGTTAAACATGTATGATTATGACTCAGTACATCGTAAAACGTGATCTCTAGGTTCCAGAACGAGCTTTTCATCCTTCCATTGTATCTCTTATTTGTATATTCAGTTAACAGATGAATGTCCTTTTTTATCTGTTATGTAGAGCAGGTTAGAAATTTGCTGTATTAAAATCATTTAATCGCTGCACAGATAAGTGCAGTAGATTTCAAGCCTATATTTTCAGTTAAATCGTGTGTAATTGTAAAAATTGTCACCGTCCTAATATTCAGCGTATCCAACAAAATGACATATCCATGACTCAGTCATTACTAACACCACACGAGACTTTTGTTTGAGGTAGAATTATCCTGGAGCTTACTGTTGAGTTGTGTTCTCCGGCAGGTTCCGCTATCCTCAGATCACGTGATCTCACTGCATGCTTGGAGCTGTCCAGGCACCGACAAATCTCCGGAGTCACCAGGATGTTAATGAGTTGAGTTGCTTGCTTCATGTCCAACCTCAGCATTAAATAGGCTATATTTTGGACGGGCCCCAAGACTAACATCTGACAACTTTATGTGCTGCCGAGACAGGCCCGGGAGACCTGGACTCAGCCGGTCACATGACCTGGATATCGATAAAGGTGTTTATCTTGACCATCTTTAAATGTGCCTTGCTACGGCACTCCATCAACACATCACCAGAACGGAGATCCAGGGTTCTATTGGCTTCTCCCACAGCACCACACATGAAAGACATCGAGAATAGCCAGGGTTTTACTGTTGTCGGTATTCACCGGAAATGGCCAGCACTAGTTCGCAGTGTGACTCAGAGAGATCTCGGCATCAACACCATTTCTCCTTCTATTTGGATGGTTCACCCACTTCTTAATAAAATGGGGGCTGTAAAGGATATTGGGACAATAAGAAATCCAAAGACATTCATTATCTGTTTTCGAGCTTAACAACCGCCACCGAGCCCAACACGACTTAGGCAGAAAAAAGCTATATAATTATGTAGCAATGTACTTGAGAAACATCACTATGTGCTGATGACTAAAATAAGTGACTATATCTTTCTAGTCATTTGGATGTCAGGTGCAGATCTAGTGCGGTGACCTTTCCAAAACTGAACAAAACTTCTTACCCATACGACTCAAACAGTGAAATGTCCAACAATGGTGCGGCCGTTTCTAGGCGAAGGGTAGAAATGATCGTTGATTTTTTAAACTTTTTATTTTATCACAGCAACTGGGAAGTTTTCTAGTTGTCTAGCCGCTTGTTTTTGTCTTGTTGTAATAACTATGTTTTGTTTTGTTTGTTCCATTTCTTCCCACATGTCCTGTCTGTCTGCCTCTGTGTGTGTGTGTGTGTGTGTCTCTCTCTCTCTCTCTCTCTCTCAGGAAACTTACACACTGAAGTAAAGAAATCTGCCATTTAAAAACGTTTGCTTTGTATTTTTAATTACAAGAAAAGCCACTGATCATTGATTTAAAAACGAAAAACCAACAATTTTTGAAAATAGCGTAGATAATACTGCACACTAAGCTAAGAATTTCGGCGATATGGCACGCTACAAGGCATGAATGCTAAAATTTCATAATAAGCTAAGATAGAAAGTTCTGAAGCCCCACACCATACACACTTCTTGGGTGTTTAAATATCATTAGAAACATATTTGTTGTTTTAAATAAAACAAGAACCTGACCACAGACAGTGACTGTTCCAAAATTAACCCATGAAATATGTGCGTTATGTTCACTATGACAAATTGTTGCCCCTGTTTGTCTGGAATAGAGGTACACATGCATTGTAGGCCTACCAAGTTTCTGATGAAGCAATAGTTTTATCTCAGTGTTACTGTTAAAACACCTGTAAAGCACTGGAACATCAACGGACAGATGAAAATCAACTGTAACTTCTGTTGCTGGATGCACTATTTCCTTTCTAAGATAAATAGTTAAACTACTATATTGTACTGCACTGTATTCATTTACAGTACTTTACAAGTGAGCTAGAGCAGCATACATCTGGGCCAACATTTACAGCTGTGAAAGCAATTGCCAGGAAATAGTTTAGATGGTGCTCAATTGGAGGAATACAAAAACTGTGTGATTTGAGAATGTAGAATTAGATCAAATTAACTCTTGTGGAATACAACACTGAATTTTTGATGATCTGAATTAGAAAGATAGATGTACATTAGACATGCATTATTAAAAAGAACAATAGATAGATGGAGTGCATTCAAGCACCCCTCTTAGCTTCAGTCAGACATAGGTATGTATGTGCTGTTAAGCATGCAGACTTAGTAGTAACACAAGCAAACACATGAGAATTTCTGCCTAGATACGTTTGATGAATAAATATAGCTAAGTGTAAAGCTGCAAAAATTGTTATTAAACATATTTTTATAGGTTGATATTACAGATTCATCAGTACATTGCAAAGAATAGCAACACTATGATATACATTTCTCAAAAAGAAAAGAAAAATAACCCCATATATATACAAGGTATCAAGTCAATGGGATTAAGGGAAATAAATGTACAAACACAATTTTCAAATAGAAACAAAATACATGAAATTCTAAAAATACAATAGATTACAATACCGGAAATAAGTTTATGAAAATGTTGCATCATATAAAAGGCTAAATACATATCTTTATTATTTGACAAATAAAATAAGCACTGTTAAAATTCAATCCACCCTATTGGAATCTGAGCTGTTTGTGTTATATATTTCGTGCACTTCAACTTCAAGGTGATCATGTGGTGAACAAATTGAACTCTATGAGTTTCTGAATTTTTCATTCAAATTTTGTGTTTTCACCTGCTTTTTATATTAACATTGTGTTTCTTTAAAAAAAAAAAGCTGGGTTTGTTGGTTTGTTTTGTAGCTTTAGCTTACAGCCCAACGTCTGTTTTGTCTAGGCTATAATGTGGACGGGACTGAGGTCTAACAATTTTATATACTGCCACACACAACACGGGCGGGATACCTGTCTTAGAAGGTCACATTAAACTGACACCAAGCCAACCAGAATGGGCAGAAATCAGACCCAAAAATGTTGACCAATAATCAGATTTGAACTGCAGAACCCTCGATCTGAACATCGACATTCTACCACTTGAGCCACTTTGTCCATTGGACAGCTTGGACTCAGAATAAATCACATAAGAAAATTTCAGTTTGAGCTCATTGTTTTGTGTGAAATTGGTTAAGGTCTTTACCATACACCATAAAACTTTTACATACATTATATATAACAGTAGGAGCTTAAAGCGATCAAAAACATAATCCCAAATTAAAACAATATTCAACAGTAGGTACAGTGTATACAAATATAAAATGTGTTGAAGATGTTTGTATGTTAAAAAACATGTTAACAGGCGTTTTTGGTGATGCAATTACCAATACATAGACATTAAAGTATGTGATAAAATAACAGTGTAGTTATGTACATTAATATGGGTTGATCAAGTATAAATTGTCCTGACTATGAAGGAATATTCAGATTAGCATAAAGTTTTGCACATTTTTATTCTTAGTCACATAGCCTACTTAAGTGCTCTTCGAAGTAGAACGTGTTGAATTCGACCTTACACCAGTCGTTAGCTACTATGACTGTGTGCTTATGGTCGCCAGTCTAAAGATCTAGATTCAGATCTTTTCTAAATATAGATTCGACACACTCTGATGACAAAGAGCATCTCAATGAAAGCTGTTATGATTGCTCAATTGCTAGCTTCCTTTTGATAACGTTTAAAAAAGGGAACTGAAAATCCCTGTTTTTTTCTGTTTCTGTTCATGAATATATGTGCATATATATATAGATCAACCTTTTCTCAAAATGTCATTAGACTGAATGTAGACTGAATGATACTTCCATAGACAGGGCATTTTGTTTTTGATCAAGATCCCTGTTCATACGTATAACCAACATGTAAAAGCTGAATAGAACCGTATAATTAACAATATCAACAATAAAATGACGACTTGGATCACTGCAGGTGCTCCATCTACTCAGAGCATCAGTTTCTCTGTTTGGGATAAAATAATTGTAAAGCTCCTCGAGCGATCAGAAAATTCATTGACAAGAAAAAAAAACAACAACAAAAAAGATCAAAGCACAAACAAAATATTTTGACTGCGCTACCATTTTGGCATAAGTCACTTTTGGTACTTTTGAGATATTCAATAAAAACTGTTTAATTTCCTTATTTATCCTTAATATGGGATACCTTTTTCCAATTAGATAAAGCAAAAACTTTTCAGCCCATTTTTAATCTGAATGTTCAGTTAGATAGATCTCATTTTCACCTTGACAAGGATATATCACTTGCATTTCGGCATACGTCGGACTTGAGCCATAGCCCTGCGAGGACCAGTGTAAATCATACTATTTCTACGGCTTCAAGGTTATGTTGTGTCTCGCTGGTGTCAGCTGTAACAATCATCATTGTGATACTGAGTTCACATTAAAAATGTATAGTAAACAAATGACAAATAAGATTCTGGTTATTCAACCATAACAGAAAACTTTCACAGGTTTGATTTAAGATATACATTAAAAAAAACCAGCAATAAAACACTAATTTGTGATTTAAGAAAACGGAAATAATCAACAAAGTATTTTATAACACAAAAGTTTACACATGTAATCTTCAAACTATTAATACTCCACAAAAAATGAAAACAATCATTAGGATACAGTGACAAGAAACTGTGGATTCCAGTGTTAATAAGGCAAGAGATAAGCTTTACAAGATCACCCCAATAAAACTACTGAAAGGGGGGAAAATAATGAAATGTCCAATGTAGTCTATACATTGCAGTGTACGATATTTTATTTTTATGATGCAAAATTGTCACCATTTCAAACATCAATTTTTCTTGATAGGAACTGACCAACAAAGGCTGGGATAAACTGCCTGACCCAAGCTCACAATAGTCCATCAGAAATCAGAACTGAGGGTTGACCAGCTGATTGGCTGGATATCGCCACAGCCTATCCACTCATGGTTCAGTTCTGACAAGCCAAAAGTCTCGATAGATACATGGCAGTAGCACGGGGTGTCTGTGAATTAGCCAAGACTTGCCTTTAACCTTGATGCTTTCAGTTCCTCGAGTAAGAAAGAGTAGAATCATTTTCTCATTCTACACTGTCGCATTGTATTATATTGTAAAATATTGTAAAATGGAATCAACTTGGGGGACAGTCAAGCATTTTGTTTTATCCAAAGTTTGTATTAAACATTGCCTGATAATTTTTTTTAAAGAAAATTGGTGTCACAGAAAGAGTTAATACTAAGCCACAGTTTTTCCCTTAATTAACAGGGTTTATCTAAATCGGATTCCACAGCACTGCTTTCATGCTACTGCAATCCTGTGTTGGCTGCTCTCTCTAAATTTTACCGTTTTGCTTCAAAAATCAGATCCACCTGCAACAGGCTGGGGATGGTTGAATCTGCGCACGCATAGCAAAACAGGTGATGAATGCATCCAACACAGTCAAACACATTCCAACAGTGAGACTTTCATCTGTTAATCTGTAAAAGAGCTTGCAACAGACTTGGACAATTTTAACTGAAGAAGGTTACACTGAGCACTGTGCATACATCAAGAAAAAGAGAGGTACAGAAAGAGTAGGGAAAATAAATCCTGATAACTCAATGTGTATGATATTTTAAAAATGTAAAGCAGTCAAAAGAATTAAGAAAACAGAAAAAAAAACAATTTTTGGTTTAAAACTTTTTTTTCAAATTTCAGAGCAAAAAATCACAGCTCCAAATTTTTAAAACAAAGAATTTAAAACTTGAGCTTAGATTAAATTGATCACCATAGACTTAAAAACATTGTGTACATATGTATACTTTTCATAATCATTATAACCAGCACCAGCTTAAAAACAACTTCTCCGTTGTTGTTGCTATGACGGTCACCTTAGCAAACATCAACCATGGTATCACACCAAAGACCGATCTGCAGCACTCCCACAGACAAGGGGTAACTTCTTCCCGGCCGATAGCCCAAGAGTTGCCCAGGAACCAGAAATCACCCGTTCACCAGCACCACGACATAAAATCTATTTCATGTATTATGTTTCAGGACTGTTCTACAGAAAATCAGTGTCATTCACAATGTATTTTCATACAGGCCAACTCGGTCATTATTTCTTTACTGAACGTCTTGACTTGTTTAGAGTTGCATGACATATTGAATCAAAATACATAAACCGAAAACCCACTTTTACTGAACAATGACAGTCATCATGCCAAAATTTTTTTTTGTTAGTATTTTTTTCAATAATATTCCACAAATTTACGGATATAAAATTGGCATGACTGCGGATAGACCAATGGACGGATTCAACCCTCCCACACCTCAAATCTCCTCCCCCCGCCTTTTCCCACCACGCCGCCGCTCTAGAAGTGCTTTGCTTCATCTCCTCCTTACTTTTAATGGAGATAGAACTAAGAGGTTCTGAGCTGACCACATACAATGTGCATTGCTATGCTCTTTGTTCTTGTGCACGAACCTTTTTGTATTGATCTGCGCACATCCAGTTTTACGATAATAAAGTGCAAAGCTTTTACCCTTTATAAACTTGAGGACCTCAGGGGAAAACGGGCCGAGTTACACCCAAAATGTTCCTAAAATCTAAAACTAAATCTGAAAAATAAGGTTTACTTTCTATTTCACCTTACTGGAAGGCCATTTTCTTTGATCAAATATTAAAACAACTTTATATGTATTGCCCACAGTCTGATTTGTGCTTTTTATTACACACACTGTTTAAAATGTGACTCGTCTTTTTTCCCCGTAATGTCCTCATTTATGGAAATTCCCCAGAAAATTGTGCATGAAAGGAAAAGGAGAGATTTGCAAAGCTTAATGCTTCGCGCGAGTGGTCATCTCCACAGAGGCTGTCCGCGACACCCCAGTGGCTGGCTGGCTGCCCAGGCCAGAGTACTGCACATGCAGGGGCAGAGCGCTAGTCTGGCTCGACGATACATGGAGCCCGTCGCCACGTGGCAAAGGTCGCGGTTCTGCCGAGGGAGCTGAGGGCAAAGGTCGCGGTTCTGCCGAGGGAGCTGAGGGCAAAGGTCGCGCAGGTTCATCACTGACAGCAGCATCACCACCGCCGTTGTTCTCCGTCACCCTCTTCTGCTTTCTCTTCATCCCCTTCACCTCCGTGTAGCCGGCCTGGTCGAACGATACTTGTGTGTCGGTCGTGTGCTGCATTCGCTCAGAGCCTTGTCCTGGTAGTGGCGGGGGGTTACGCAGTGGTGCAAGAGGGCTGCCTTTCTGGCCTCCTGGACTGTCCTGCGGTACATTCACTCCATTCACTCCTTGCGCTTTATTCTCGCTGGCCTTCTTGCGTTTCTTGTCAGGTTTCTCCGTCTCGTAACTGTCCTTGTGGTTCGACTCCAAAATCCTGTCCGGTCGCCGGCTGAGGAAAAAAGTAGAGATATAATTATGTAGTCAGCTACTGTTCAAGTTGAGTTAGAGATTGGCACATCAGGAGAGAGTACGCCCTAACATTCTTACTGTGCCTTGCACGATTGACTTTTCCCCATCATGCCGCGCACAGCAGTGCATTGATATGGTTTGTGCTGGCACATCTTTGTATTGAACTACACACCTTCCATTTCAAACTAATAATAATGATAAAAAAGCTTTTACCTTTTAAAAATGCATGAAAATTCCCCAAAAGGTGCACACATGGAATAGGCCTTAAATCCTGCTGTGTGAAATCGTTAAAATCCTGATGCTCTACATTTTATGAGTTTTAAACACTGCTGAAAACATGAGTATCCCGTAGTTGTATTACTAGAGAAACAGATGAAAATAAACATTGTAAATTTTGGTTGCTATCACGCACGCCATAACATCTGCAGTGTTGAAGTTTTGTACAGTTAAAAAAATTTTAAGTCTTCGCTATGATTGAAGGAAAACCAAAATGATTGCTTAACTTATTAAAAACTAGTTCTCTGGCCTTGTTTATAATTTGATTTGCAAAAAAAAACAAAAAACAACAACTTAAGAATTTTTTCACAACAATTAAACCTGTAATAGAAATATTGAAAAAATATGTCAGGGTTGCCAAAGAAGGATTGTGCATGCAACAACAAAAAAGAATATCACATATTAAGCTTAGCTTTCCATTATTTCAATTGGCTAAATTTAAATCCTTTCCAGGTAAAAGAAAATGGGAGTAAGCAGGAAAAAAAAACACCAAAAAATAACATAACATGCTAATCCATCTTTTTATGACTTATTTTTCCTTCTTTAAATGTAGTTAGAGCATGCATTGTGGTATAAATGCAAACTCATATTGATAATAGTAAGTACTACCAAATTTCTCTACACCAACTATGGCTGGGTCAACAACATTGGTTAAAACAATACATACATGCAAATAGACTGATGTACCAATACTATTGAAAATGATTGTTGTGTTAACTGCCTTGTGGTCTCTGGGTAATTGTTTTGATTTTCATTGAAATTTCAACAGAGACAAACCCAATGAATACAAAATTGGTCGGTTTCATAGTTTTTACACCCGTTTCACGGCAGGCGTTATTTTCTGCAAGCGTAAAATATATAGCTTCACAAGTATGCTAAGGTTCCTGAAATTCTTTCTCTATACACAAAACAATGTGCGTGAAACAAGTGACTAGACTTTATTTAGCTCTAGCTTTATCTTCCTTCACCAGCGTGTCTGTCTGTGTGTGTGTGTGTGTGTTGAGCTAGCGACACTGTCTAACAGACACATGTAACAACTTCTTACTGGCCTCAATCAAAATAATATTACAAAACTCTAGATCAACTTAACGACTACCTACCTGTTAAGTTTCAGTGCTTTACAGCAATGTATAGTAAATAAAGTGAACAAAGTTGCTCACAGCATGCCGTGCTTTATGTAGTGCGACTCAATTTTATGAAATTTTCCAGGCGTGAATGACAAAGTGCAAAGACGAAAATTGCTTTATTGAACCCAGCATCCCAAAACTTTGGAAACCACCAACTTGTTTATGTAAATTCAACCAGTTTGAAAGAAAGCATGCAATTTTTGTATAATTTCAGAGACCAAAAAGCTACCACCTTTGGCTGTATTTGTTCTCCTAGTAATAGTTCTGTATTTGGCGTGTCCAAACAATACGACCCATTCCGCGACACTAAACCAGTCGGAACTTCCAATTATTGATAGATTTTGAAGAGTTAAAAAGAAATGTGCTCAAAATAGAAATAAACTACCGGTATACAGTTTGATTTTTTTTAATTTTTTTTTTTTTTTTTGGGGAGATGGGGGGGGTGACTACTTCATAATTATGGTTCTACTCCCTAGTCACCAGGGTCATGCAGAGAATGATAAAAAAAAATGCTGACCATCACCAAGGGAAAAGAGATAAAGCAAGTGTCCAATACATTGTTTGTATTCAATAAAGCCCAAATTAAAATTGAGTACCACAAACAATATAAACAATTAAAAAAAATACGCTAAACAAAATTAAAAAAGCCAAAAAAAAAAGCCATTAAGCGCTGGGTAAAGGGTAGGGATGTGACCAAAAAAGAGCGAAGAACTCACATGAAATCAATAGCAAACTACGAGCGTGAGGCGACATTGTCAGTTCAGCATTGGCTGGAGAGAGAGAGAGGAGAGATTTGGCTGGGTGCTCAGAGTCACAGAGTCACAGAGTCACAGAGTCACAATACTTTACAGTTACAGTGTGACTCACAAGCACAAACTGACGGCAAGAAACATGCAACCACACTGCCTACGCTGGGCTGTTGTGCTTCCACATCTTGCTTGGGTGACGGTATGATACAGGACACAGCTATATAATTATATGTGGGTGGGTGTGTGGGTGTGTGTGTGTGTGTGCCAGCATTATGTTTGACAACATCCAGAAAGTGGGCGGGGGTGTCGAGGTGGTCCAAGAGTAGAGCGCTTAGCTTCCAGTCGGAATGCTCCAGACCAGATCCCCAACGAAGGTGTTACATCCCCACTCCCCCCCCCCCCCCCCTATTGGTCGGGTCGGTATGATCATTCAGTGATCTACACGTCTTGTTGCCTTGTCGTCTTCTATGATGAAGCACAAAGCCCTCCCGCCTCCTGCCCTACAGTCGCTCTGATCTGACTTTAGCTACCACTAGTACCATTCCTCTACTGCAGCAGTCCACAGCCTTACGCCACTGACCACCCAGCACAGGGGCCCCAGTGAAGTTGGTTTAACGCCCAACGCCAGCACTACATAGGCTATACTGTGGACGGGTCCCAAGACTAGTGTCTAACAATTATATGCTCTGCTACACACGAGACAGGGCGGGGAGTCCTGGGCTCCTGTTTCGACCAGCAACACCCAGCACGGCAGTACATGACAGAAAACATCGAGTATTGTTGGCAGTAATGATACATGTAGTGCATATACATACACCCAGTCTACCACAACTGGGGGTCTTGCGGGATTACACAGCCTATAGGGTGCAGCATGTGTTACAGGGTTAAGGTACCTCCAGAGACTCTAGACTTACTGAGACGTTTCACCAAATGAGTTCACAATGATATTAACACGAGGAGCTAGCGTGACGCGCGCTCAGTCTATTTCTTTATTGGAATTAAGGCGGTTGACCAACCTAGTTTTTATTTTACTAATGTTTAAAGAAGGAAGCAACCGCCTTGTTTATGCCGACCCACTTTCGCGAAATCCCCGCGTGAAACCTCTCAGCGTTTCACAGTCTCTGGTCGAGCACGACACAACAGATGGCGCCAGGTTTCTTTAGATATGCCGACCCACTTTCGCGAAATCCCCGCGTGAAACCTCTCAGCGTTTCACAGTCTCTGGTCGAGCACGACACAACAGATGGCGCCAGGTTTCTTTAGATAAAGCACAGAGCATGGCAAGCTGGAATGTGTGCGCTCGGCAAAGAAGACAACAACAGCAAAAGGCGTTAGTGGGCATGCGGTCGTGGTGTCAGAGTTCAGGATGAGAAAGAAAGCTGTAAGTGGTGGTATTGTCTGAGAAAGCTGCATGCTGTATGTGGTGGTATTGTCAGAGCTCAGGATGAGAAAGAAAGCTGTAAGTGGTGGTATTGTCTGAGAAAGCTGTATGCTGTAAGTGGTGGTATTGTCAGAGCTCAGGAAGAGAAAGAAAGCTGTACGTGGCGATATTGTCTGAGAAAGCTGTACGTGGCGATATTGTCTGAGAAAGCTGCATGCTGTAAGTGGTGGTATTGTCTGAGAAAGCGGCATGCTGTAAGTGGTGGTATTGTCTGAGAAAGCGGCATGCTGTACGTGGCGACATTGTCTGAGAAAGCTGCATGCTGTAAGTGGTGGTATTGTCTGAGAAAGCGGCATGCTGTACGTGGCAACATTGTCTGAGAAAGCTGCATGCTGTAAGTGGTGGTATTGTCAGAGCTCAGGATGAGAAAGCTGTACGTGGCGATATTGTCAGAGAAAGCTGTACGTGGCGATAGTGTCTGAGAAAGCTGCATGCTGTAAGTGGTGGTATTGTCAGAGCTCAGGATGAGAAAGCTGCATGCTGTATGTAAGGGCCAACTTACTTGGTTTACCGGGCATGGTTTTTGCTTGGGGCGCCATCGCCGTCATTGCCGTCTCCATCTCTACAGAGGGCACAATGAGACCAAGGGTCACGGGTTAATGGCGCGTTGTGACACGTGACATGTGTTCTTATCAACGTCCAACGTCAGCACTGTATGGGCTATATTGTGGACGGAACCCAAGACTAACGTCTGACAGTTTTAGGTGCTGCCACAAACATACAGTGTGGGGAGCCCTGTCTCTGCCGGTCACATTATACTGACACCGACCCAACCAGTAGGGAAAAAAAACTCGGACAAATACATTTTAGACCAATGTTGGGTTTCAAACCGGGGACCTCCCAATTGGGAGACCAACGCTCCTCCGCCTGAGCCAGTTTGCCCCCAGTTCTAACACGTTCCTTTGTGATACCTCGCTTCTGTTGTTGTTGTTGTTGTTGTTGTTGTTGTTGTTGTTGTTGTTTTTGGGTTGGTTTAACGTCCAACAGCAGCACTATATATGCTATATTGTGAACGGGCCCCAAGACGGATGTCTAAGAACTCGCTTCAAAGAGAAGCCCAGAAAAAAAAAAATGAAAAAGAACAAAAAAAAATCCCTTTATTGCCCTTACTTGGCTTGGAAATGTTTTTAATCTTAAAATTATCAGCCCAAATCTCACGCATGTGGCAAATTTCACACAATTCAACATGTTTTGACTGAATGTCATTATTTCAAAAATTCAACAATTGCAATGGTATTAATAGGCTGCTTAGAGAGGTCCATTTTTCAATTTGCTTCCTGAACAAAATGGTAACTATGCCAACCTAACAACGGCGTTGAGTAACGTTTTTGTTGTTGTCCTGTTAAATTACTGGACGTACATCAAAGTCCCATAGAGAACTCAGGACCTGTAGTATTCTAAAGTTTGTAAGATAATAAAGGTTATCTTATCTTATAACAATAGACTTAATCCTTGAACAAGCATGTTTGTTATTTTGTTGCTTTTAATTTTTTGTATTACTTTTTAGCGTCAAGACAGCACAACATGGGTATATTGGGAAGGGAACCCAAGACTTACGTCTGACAAATGTAACTAAGTGCTGTTACACCGAGTCAGTGCAGAGATAGCATGACTCATGTCTCAGTCGGTCACATTATACTGACACCGACCCAACCAGCAGGGGACAAATACATTTTTGACCAATCATGGGTCTCGAACAAGGATCTTCCAACTGGAAGGCCAGTGCTTTACTACTTGCGCCAGTTTGCCCCCTGATAGACCCAGCAGTTGTGTTGATTTAGCTAGGAAGTCTACGGCTTGATCTTCATGTGGTTTACGTTTTGTTTACTTTTATCATCGTTAAGCTAGATACATTAAGAGGTTTAACTGGAATGGCTGATTGCAGGATCAACATACAGCGCATTATTGTACAACATGTATTATCATTTGTTGATCTCAGAACATGTAGTCCTTCTATAGCATTATCATGGTGTGGACGTTTTCCCTACTCTTTAACCTCCCTCAGTTTCGTCCTTTGATTCCAATAGTAAGTTTGAAAAAAAAACCAACTAACAAGGACAGTTGGGCTGAATAATGATTAAAAAAATAAAATTGAAAGCAGAAATCCCTAGTACTGTTGAGCAAAAAGCTGAACAGGGTAAATTCTCAGCTGTAATTTTCAGTTCCAGTATGAGCGAACATAAAATAGTACACAACTCAAGCTGATGTTGCCTTTCCCTCGGTTGTTTCCCTTTACACTAGAGAGTCCATGTTCATTATGTATGCGACAGTTGCTAGGCAACGATTTGCGTCATGACAGGGCGAGCCCATTGAGGAAGTAGATTCTAAAATTAGAAGCGTCGTGTTTTCCGGTACATGCGCGACTTGCTCTTGCGGCAAAGAGATATCGGGAGAGCTACGGCTTTTTGTTACTGTGTCGAAATAGTGAATGTTTCGTTCGCAACACCGCCATGTTGATCTAGACCTAAATCTCTGTAGGTTCTGCTATTGACATGCGACAGCACAGCAGGAAGAAATATACGACGGGCTAGATTTAGACCCAGTGGTCTTAGTTTTCCCCTGTTGTACTTCGGGCTTTCATTAACCTTCCTCTTCCTGGTCTGTATTGTGCACTGTACACAATTCTGGCCATTTATTACAGAGCGAAGAATGCGATTGGTCCAAACCAGAAAAGGCGTGAATATATAACTAAGGGAAATACCTCTGTGGTGATTGGATTATGGCCTTGGCCGAAATAGAAGTAACAGCAAAACGTTCAGGGAAAGCAATTTTAAAGGAGTCTCTTATCAGTCTCTTTTTCTCTCTATCTCTTCCAATTCTATCTCACTCTGTGTGTCTCTCTGGGCGCTAAGCAACAAACAAACCCTCTCTCTCTCCCCTATATCTCTTTGTCTGTTCTCTCTCCCTCCTCCCTCTTTCCCCTCTATCTCTGTCTGTTCTCTCTCCTCTGTCTCTCTACCTCATTTCTAAGCATGCCCCCCCTTTTTTTTTTCCTCCACTCGCTCTTATCTTGTTCCATGTCGCTCTTGCTGTTTCCTAGAACTGTGCTATATTTACCCTCACACCTTGACTCATAGCCCCGGTTCTGGCGAGCGGCGGTGGGCGTGGCGGGCGCGTCTTTGTCATATCGAATTAAAAACAACAACGCTCAAGGTCGCCTTGACATACCGCTGCTGACAGGCCGTACACAATCGATAACACCAGAAACTCGCACGCGCTGTGGGCTGGTCGCTATCCGACTTCTATACCTATATATGTTTGTTTGTGCAACAGTTCTCAGTCAAACCAAAGGCCCTGCGAGTTACGACACACCAGAAACTGCGGGCTGGTCGCTATTCGACTTCCACACACCTGTGTGTTTAATTGTTTATTTGTTTGTTTGTTTGTGCAACAGTTCTCAGTCAAACCAGAGGCCCTGCGAGTTGCGACACGCCAGAAACTTGTTCGCTATTCTAGACATGTACGTGGTTTTGTTTCCCTTTGCTCAAGTCTGTGAGCTATAGGTTCTGGTCTGAGAGGTCATAAGTTATGTTATATATATGTACGCTTAGGTTCTGGTGAATCCGAGGCCGTGCAAGCCTGACCAGCATACCGGATGACAACTGACATACTTGTATCTAGTTATCTACAGCCCGAGGCATGGACTTTTCTGGTCGCGTCTTGGCTCCGCACAAGCACGAACCGTATTCTCTATTCCCCAACACTCGGCCCAAAGTGTGGGGACCAAATAATTTACTTTACTCGTATTGGCTCAGCGAGATTATGATAAAGCTACGATTAATTTAGACGTCAGTGTTTATTTTAATGGGTTGTGTGATCACGAAGCCTCTAATAAAAACAGAACGCAGGTAATAAATCATTGTGTCTGACTCTGGCACTGCGATTTAATGACCGTTCACCGGCTGGGTAAGTGTAGGATACAGCTGTGACTGAACCTAGGTGAAGACTCCCTCACTTAGCCGTGTTGCTTTCT
The DNA here is from genome assembly GCA_003991915.1 of Elysia chlorotica. Lineage (NCBI taxonomy): Eukaryota > Metazoa > Mollusca > Gastropoda > Plakobranchidae > Elysia > Elysia chlorotica. The sequence goes on along the minus strand of RQTK01001023.1, from coordinate 98,858 downwards.
TCTTTTCGCTATGAGCCACGTTATAACAGGGTCTCTAAATAATGACAACAACAGCAGCAACGACGACAACAACAACAAAAACGACAACGACGACAACAACAACAGAAACAGCAACAACAACAATAACAACAACGACGACAACAACAACAACAACAACAACGACAACAACAACAACAACAACAAAAACAACAACAACAGCAGCAACAACAACAACAAACAACAACGATACTACTATAGTAATTGTATCTGTGGGAATGTATAGTGTGTGTGACACTAATGAAAAGGAACATTCATATAGTCATTATTTTAGTAATGATATCTGTTTCTCGTGAACAAGCTTTGCTTTGCTCACAACCAATACACGCAGTGTCCTCTTCAATAAACTTCTTACAACTGAACTTATTATGGGAGGAGGTTTGAAACACGCGACACTTTATACGTAAATAGTTAATTTATTCGCACGTATAGATACATTGGCGAAAGTACTAAAATAGCATAAAAGGCAACGTGTACAAGTATATAATTATAGAAAAAGCTTTTAAATGAATCCAGCAATGTTTACATAGAAAAACAACAAACAAACAAGAAAACTTATGAAATGCTTCTGCCATGATTATAAAACACACAAAAGCGTTTAAAATGCATCGCGGTAAAGAGAAAGAAAAAGTAAGTACATGTCACCACACGCACACCTCTGTGATGACAAAGGTAAAAACTAGCAGGCACCTGTGATGAGAAACCCTAAGTTGAGTAGTGCAAGTAGCGTTTCCACATATAATAAAGTAGATAGGTCCAAGGGAAACATCACACAAACATACATACTGCTTTCTTCTCACGTTACACTTAGTTACACTGTCGCTTTTGACGGGCATTTTCAGGTGATGGAAAATCTAGAGGATTGGAGTCGCATATGATAGCTACGCTAAAGCCTTGTCATCATCATCATCATCATCACCATCATCGTCGTAATCTCAATCACCATTATCATTATCCTGACCATCCCCGTCATAAAACTCATGATCAGTAACAACACAAATCCGTTAAAATAAACTTCAATATATGCATGATTATCGCGATCACAACATCGATGTCAACTTTTAGTCATCGCCGAAATCCATACCGATACAGTGTATAAATCTGAATATTATCATCATCATCACCATCATCATTATCATCATCCTCATCATCGTCATCTCTCTCCTCCTCCTCATCATCATCATCAACATCATCATCACCACCGCCATCACCAGCCACTCATCCACCCGCCCGCATCACTGCATAAAGCACGTCAGGAGATAGGCATGTGCTTAAATTATCACCGCCACAACAACACCTTGATTATTTCGGGCCATTAATCACTTAGCGCTCTGTCCTATTGCCAATGTCACGCAGCGGTGTACAGGTTTTAACGGGGGAGGGCTGGGCGCACTGTCTGTGCAATAATACTGTATAATTATGTCGGCGTTGCAAGAGTTATGATCCTACCATTCCACATCGTGCGTGATTGTTATAACACACAGCATGTTGAGTTGATTTAACGTCCAACATCAGCACTATATAACACACAGCAGAAACGACAAAACCCAAACAGTTCAATTTTTGCGGCCCCCGCGACTAAATAAACGATGACGTTGCCACACGCCTTACGCATGGAGGCTTTGAAGCCTTTCTGGTCGCTCATTGGTTCCGTAAATCTAGAAGAGAGGTATGATTGAACGCCACGTCAGTGCAGATTCCCTCACCTGCAGTCACCGTTTTCACTACCGGACCCGCATAACAAGACGTCTAGTGTGCATATACTGCGCAGTGCACTACACCAGCTGTACTGTTCATGTTTGGTTTACTCATAATATTTATATGTCTAGGAATTTACTCTATCTGTATCCGTGTATCTGGTTCCAGATGGTCCCGGCACAAAGTGGCACAGCTTGCTGCCAGCAGATGGTTAGTCACTTAGTGTCAGGATTCGTTCATCACTGGATCTACATCAGAACACTGTGTATACTTTACTACGTGACTTCAACCACTATTCAAAATTCTAGAAACGCTGGGGGCAAGTCGGCCCTATTTCGACCTATGATTCATTAGGCCTACCTGCCTCTATTGACTGGAACTATCCGTTCGGTTCACAGCCCCCCCCTCTCTTTCTCTCCCCCAACCCCTTACTTTGTTTACAGCGGCCAAGTAAGATATATACAATGGAATCTGCCTCTCTCTCCCCTTCCCGACCCAGCTCACATCCTCGACAGATACACTCTACAGATCTATGAGATTTACAACACAGGATATAGCCTATCGAAGGACCGGAGGTCCGCAGTTCGAATCCCACGAATCGGCAGATTTATTGGTCCCATATCGCCCCCTCCAACTGGTTGAGTCGGTGTCAGTAAAATGAGACAGGCTGAGACAGGCTGAGACAGGAGTTATAGTATTCCCGCCCTGTTTTGTGTGTGGCAGCACATAAAACTTCAGACATCTCTCTCTCTCTCTCTCTCTCTCTCTCTCTCTCTCTCTCTCTCTCTCTCTCTCTTCCTCCTATCTATCCATCTATCTACCTGTGTCTGTCTGTCGGTCTGTCTGTCTCTATATATAGTTCTCTATCTATCCATCTATCTACATGTATCTCCTCTGACTCTCTATCTCGCGTGAAAAGTAAAGTAAAGACACATAAACAATATACATATACTCTTTATCCTGAACATGGTCAAAAAGATCATCGAACAGGCTGGGGAAGGTTACAGGGAACCGTAACCATAATACTTACATTGACATTAAAAAACGAAGGGTAGATCAAGATTCAAGCTAAGGGGAAATGGTGAAACTAGAGATACATGTTTGTTAGCACAACATACTTGGCGTGCTGACGCACTGACTGTTCATTACAGGTTGCGGTACGACTTCTCGGTTTTCAAAGATTAATGAACCTACGCGGCGTAGATTAATAGTACTAGTAGGTCTAAACCAAATCTATGGTCTAAACTAAAAACCAAGTACAGCACAGCTGGTATTAGTCGAAGCAGCAGCAGCAGCAGCAGCAGCAGTAGTAGTAGCAGTAGTAGTAGTAGTAGTAGTAGTAGTAGTAGTAGTAGTAGTAGTAGTAGTAGTAGTAGTAGTAGTAGTAGTAGTAGTAGTAGTAGTAGTAGTAGTAGTAGTAGCAGTAGTAGTAGTAGTAGTAGTAGTAGTAGTAGTAGTAGTAGTAGTAGTAGTAGTAGTAGCAGTAGTAGTAGTAGTAGTAGTAGCAGTAGTAGTAACAGCAGCCGTAGTAGTACATGTAATAGCAGTGGCAGTAATAGTAGTAGCTAAAGTAATATCCAAACAACAAGAGTCGACACTATACAGTGCAGTTTACATTATCAACAAAGTTCTAGTAAAACAAACTATTTTACTTCTGTGTTTCGATCTTCAATGCTGTTATCTGTTGCCATTCAAGGTCGCTGACATTCAGTGGTCCGCTTCGGTAAAAGGTCAAACACGACATTTCGTCACGTACATGTTGCATGTTACCGGTGTGTAGTTCCTAGTCCTAGTCCTAGTCCTTATCTTGGCGTTTCTCGCTTGATTCCTTCCATATATACAGGTACATGTAATTCACTTCCCGCTTCCCTCCACACTCTGCCCACAACAATGATTGCATTCATTCAAACGTTTCATTGCGATACCAGGACAGCCACTCGGTGGTTGCTATGGTAGCGAGCTCGATTCCGTTAACGATTGATACCGACACCTGAAACGTGAGACAAACATCTGAAGAAGTGAAATCCACACAGTATACAACATATATACAGCTACAGGATTGTCACAGTCAGTACGTGTACAGTGTAGGCTAGGGGTACTTTTAGTATCTAGCTTGTGGCTGATGTTTGTTTATACACAGACACAATCAACTCTGTCATCCTCACAACGAACCTTTGCTTCCTTTTTTGTCTGTCTGCTTGTCTATCTGTCTGTATGTATGTCTCTCCCCCTCTATCTCTCTCATTCACCCTTACAATCTCTGTATCCGGTATTGGTATCGTGTGAACAAACACAATCAACGCTGGCATCTTCCCACACCATCTTTCCCTCTCGTCTGTCTCTCTGTCTGTATGTCTGTGTCTGTGTCTGTCTCTATCTCCCTCCTTTTCTCTCTCTCCCTCTATCTATCTACCTATCTCTATCTCTCTCCCTCTCCCTCTATCTATCTACCTCTCTCTCTTTCTCTCCCTCTCTCTCTCTCTCTCTCTCTCTCTCTCTCTCTCTCTCTCTCTCTCTCTCTCGATATCACTCCACACACGACTCTCCAGTCTACAGGCGGTGTCCAATAACTGTCGATCTGCGACAATACCAGCAGTTCAACCGTGATCAACGCAATTAACGGGAAATACGAGCTACTATTAATGTATTTTTCCTATCGATTTTTCTTTGGAACTACGAGCTCTAGCGTTATCCTTGCGGCTCTTCACGTCTTGTGTGACCTTTAAAGAATTCATGTTTGTTTTTTAAATACTAGTCCTCGCCTCGTTTTGATATGAACCTAGCTCTATAGATAAACTCTATTGTCATTGTTATTGTTGTTAATATTACTACATTGTATTACCCTTATTATTGTTATTGTTGTTGTTGTTTAATAATAATAATAATAATAATAATAATAATAATAATAATAATAATAATTTATTATTATTATTATTATTATTATTAATATCAGTATTAGTATTATTACTATATTAATAAAATTATTTACACCTGAAATATAGATAATTTTGCAAACGAAAATAAAACCAAGACAAAAACAACCAAACCAACAACAGTGACGTCCAGGATTGTAAAAGTTAAAATGTGACAACACTACGTACAAGTGAGATCAATGTAGAGTCAACAACATTGGGTTGTGTTTTTGCACCGACTGGCATTTCGTGGCCTGAGAATAGCCAAGTCCCTTGATGAAACTGAGAAAATCCGCACAAAGTTTGAGACAAAATACTGCTGGAATTGACTGGTCTCTGTCTGCCATTTGGTTTAAAGAACATGCAAATCTTTGTTGTATGTTTTGTAATTCACTCACAAGTCTGCGGACGCTATTGCTTGAGACAGTGAGAGCTAAGCGTGCATAACTGTAACAGTTATTAACTGGGATCTCTCTGCCTGAGAGCTAACTCAAACCCTAAGGTGACCTAACGACCCCGTAACAAGGTTTACTTGGCTCTTGTTTTTAATTAAAGCTTAGTCCTTACCTATATTGGGGGAAGGTGGTTGACAGGCATGCTGGCAGTTTCTCATTTCAGAGTAGCAAAGTATCGAGGGTACCATATAACCTCGCATAGTATACATGTTATGATCTATAACTTAATAACGCGCTTTGGACAGACCGAGGCTCCCCAGAATCAGCAGGCAAAGTCACCATGGTGAACAAATTATTCATAAAAAGAAGGGTAATAGTGATCTATTTGTTTTCAGTTTGTATCACACTTAGGACACAATAATACTCATTGAGTATCTTACGTTCGGCCCGCAAGCTGACTAGACTAAGAAGTAAACTGTCCGAACAGTACCAAATTTGTTAATGATATAACTCACTTTGGGTCTAAGTGCAAGTACGTGTTTACTTGGGTGAGCTTGCCTGTTAATTTTGGGAGCCCCGCTTAGTACAAGTGACATTGTATAAGGTTGATAGGGTTAAACAGTCAATGCGAGACACATATGCCTTTGTATACCGTTGCACAGCGTGCTATAGATAGGGTTAAACAGTCAACGCATAGCGTTTAACGTGCACTGCACGTCTAGGTGAACATTGTCAATCATTACAAATTGCGATCAAATAATTATTAGGAAAAAATGTTCAACTTAAAACGTATATATAGATCTAGATAGCATTGTGAAAGTTACTTCCACCTTATAAAAATAGAGTTCTGAGAAGCGCCGGTACGACTACGCGTACTCACATAGTAACCAATCATCATTAGAAGAAGAAGAAGAAGAAGAAGAAGAAGAAGAAGAAGAAGAAGAAGAAGAAGAAGAAGAAGAAGAAGAAGAAGAAGAAGAAGAAGAAGAAGAAGAAGAAGAACAACAACAACAACAACAACAACAACAAGAACAAGAAGACTAATATTGTAATAATATAATACAAAAGTAAAAATCGACTAGATGTAGACTAGAGGCCCCAAACATCTTGAGCCTTCACAACACCTGAACAAAAACACTAAGAAAGCAGCAAACAAACAACATGGGTAGCTGAGAGGCATGGTCGAGTGGTTAGCTGTCAGCATGTCCAAGTCCTATGGCGCGAGGTCGAGTCGCCTGTGCTACTGTTACTGTTAGGGTTAGTGACCAGAGTTACAGAGCGGTCCCCGCTGCCTGGAGGAGAGGGTCCAGTCTGAAACAGACAGCAGAGGGAGCTCTTGTAACAGTACTAACACTGGGGGTGGGTGCACAGCTTGGGGACACACAGACAGACAGACAGACAGACAGACAGACACACACACACGCATGGATATATAGATAGATAGATAGATAGATAGATAGATAGATAGATAGATAGATAGATAGATAGATAGATAGATAGATAGATAGATAGATAGATAGATAGATAGATAGATAGATAGATAGATAGATAGATAGATAGATAGATAGATTGATAGACAGACAGACAGATAGACAGACAGACAGACATACATATAGAGAGATAGACATGTAGACGGATAGCTAGATAAGGAAGGGAATTCTAGATTGTAAGAGAGAATTCTGGTCCAGGAAGTAGAGCGCAGTGAGTGTGTGGGTAGGTATAGCATTCCATTCTATAGACAGAGCAACGAGGACAGAACGACTTGACAGTTGCACATTAACCTGAGTTCATTCACGTCCAGTTTGAACGGTATTCAATTTCATGAATTTCAATGTTTTGGCCTCCAATCTCCAAAACAAATCCACAGGAATAATTTCCTGCCCAGCGATGTGTGTGTGTGAGGGGAGAAAGGGGGGGGGGTGTCTTCCTGCCCAGCGATGTGTGTGTAGGGGAGAGGGAGGAGGGGGTTGTGGAGGATAGGGGGTCTGACTCCAAATCTAAGACGGTAGAAAAGACTTGCTGCGGATTCTGTAACAGAGACGAGTGGTTTGGGCATAACACGTAACACATAGCATGCAACATGGAGTACTTAATAAATATAGTAGGCTGCGGCATGCAATGAATTGGTCCTTGTGTGTGTGTGTGTGTGTGTGTGTGTGTGTTTGTGTGAGAGAGTATGAATAGAGAGAGAGAGAGAGAGAGAGAGAGAGAGAGAGAGAGAGAGCGAAAAATGTGAGACAAACACAGACAGACAGACACAGGAAGATATACAGGGAAAAAAATTGAGAAAGAGAGAGACAGAAAGAGTGGTAGAGAAAGAGAGAGATATAAAAAAGGGGGGGGGAGAAGACAGAAGAGAAAGAAAGCTGGGGAAGAGAGGCAAATGGTGAGTGAGAGGGACAGGATGAGAGACAGAAAACAGAAAGAGCTGAAGAAGACAGAGAGAGCGAGTAGAGGCAGACAGACAGGCAGCAAATGGATGAAGGAAGAGGAATAGCGCTACAGCCAGAGAGCAAAAGAGATAAAAAGCGAGAGAGAAAGACTTTTAGTGAGATGCACACGGCTACAAAACATCCGGCGTTATACATGTACAACTAAATAGGCCTATAGCACCAGCCACGGTAGCTAGGAACAATCGCTTATACTCAATATTTATCATGGACTGTCCTTTGTCTAGTGACTCTTGCAATGCTTAGGTTGTCCTGCAATAACCAACTCGAAGTCGCTCAACATTAATGTTTTATCAGCCGTGTTTGTAATGGAAAAACAAGATATGCGCGCAATGTGAAGCCTCAAGTCTCGAGTTATCTGATCCAGCTGACTCGTTCAGTTTCAAACTTGAATCGCTTCCCGTTTCACCAAACACAGCATTAAACTATACTGCACTGTTAAGTGTCATCACCCCGAACGCCTTGTCGAGGATCACTACATGCATATATCTCTCGGTTGTAGTGGAGTTGGTTTAACGTCCAACATCAGCACTTTATAGGCTATATTTTGGACGGGCCCCAAGACTGACGTCTGAAAGTTTTATGTGCTGCCACGCACAAAACAGGGCGGGAATACTATAACTCCTGTCTCAGCCTGTCTCATTTTACTGACACCGACCCAACCAGTTGCAGGGGGACGATATTGGACCAATAAATCTGCCGATCGTGGGATTCGAACTGCGGACCTCCGGCCCTTCGATAGGCTATATCCTGTGTTGTAAATCTCATAGATCTGTAGAGTGTAGCTGTCGAAGGTGTAAGCTGGATCGGGGAGGGGAGAGAGAGGCAGATTACATTGTATATCTTACTTGTCCGCTGTAAACAAAGTAAGGGGTTGGGGGAGAGAAAGAGAGGGGGGGAGGGGTTGTGAACCGAACGGATAGTTCCAGTCAATAGAGGCAGGTAGGCCTAATGAATCATAGGTCGAAATAGGGCCGACTTGCCCCCAGCACGTTAAACCAACTCCACTACAACCATGGACACACCTCTCACAGCTCGCTGGCTGTTGGTGTTACTGGTGTTACTGGTGTTAGTGAAGCCTACGACAGATGTATGGTATGACACCGGTGCGGATTCTCTTACAATCAATTACCGTTGTTTTTGTTTTGTTTTTGTTTTTGTTTTTGTTGTAGCTGTGGGTCCTGTCATTGGACGGCCAATCAAGTCCCGCCTCGTGTCGCCCCGGCCTCTGGTCACGTTCCTAGCACGGAGCTCGCGTCACAACACAGTGCGTTCAGTGTACGTGTACTGTAGTTCGCTTTACATCAGACTCCTGCGTTTCTCCACTAGAAGAAATCCTTGGCGTTAGCTAAGATTCGAACCATGGAACTCTTCAATACTCAAAATCAACCCACAGCATAAATCATCAAATTACTGCCCTAGTTCTCTACACCCCCTAACTTTGTACATGTAATCAAACACTCCAGGCGGGCTCTATAATCATAATCAATCCACGGCATAAACTGTCAATGCGTTACTAACCCCCCTGTATGTATGTATGTATGTATGTATGTATGTATGTATGTATGTATGTATGTATGTATGTATTAATGTATGTATGTATGTATGGAAGGATGGATGGGTGGATGGGTGGCTGTTTACTGGTCTGTTTGTTTGTTGATTAGCGTCCGGCGTCAGCACTATATAGACTATATTGCAGACAGGTCCAAAGACTAAAGTCTGACAAGTGTCCATGCTGCCACTCAGAGACATTGCGCGGATGGCACGACTCGTGTGTCGTCCCCTATTGGGTTGTAGGTGATGTCTAAACAAGACAACTTTAGAGAAGAGTTGAGAAACTGGCCTTCAGGCTTGGCCGTCGCTATCCGTCATGAGTATACATTATGTATGTACATTACAGTCTTTGAATTAGGCTAGGTCAGCCCATATGTCCACTTTCTAAATAATACTATAAATGAGGGTGTACAAGGGTTCAGTTTACAATTGGACATATAGGAAGAGAGAGACGGGAGAGGGAGGAGGAGGGAGAGAGAGGGAGGAGGTAAATGAAATAGCATATGCAATTGAAGACCAGAATCGTTTTAGAGATATCACTTGGATAGAACACACACAAAAGAGGTACATGTATGGAGGTGAGGGAAGAAGGTAAGACTGTAAGAACGATAGGGAGAGCCAATATTAAGACCAATGGTCGTGACTCCAGTGTGGTGGTTAATGAAAGCATCAGTAGACAGAGTCCACACAGTAAACAAACACACACATTGTAATTATAATAAAGATCCAACATACAGCTCCATGTAATAATGGATGTAGAGCTACTGAAGTACCCATGAACGTTGGACATGGACATTTTATTTTTACATTTACTTAATTGTGGGCAGCACCTCAGAAACCTTACAAGCCCAATATATAGAGCTCTATAGAGATATAGAGATCAATGAAGACAATGATGCTAGGCACCATTCAACAGTGAAAGGCTAAGAAGGAAACACACACTTACTGTTCTAGAATCTGACATTGTAAGGCGGTCGGTATGTGTGAACTGAGTGGTACGATGGTATCACTGCGCTGTTGTTGTTACTGTTCTTGTTGTTATTGTTGTTATTACTGTTGTTACTACTGTTGTTACTATTATTGTTGTTCTTACTGTTGTTACTAGTACTGTTGCTGCAGCCATGTGGCGTGAAAAGGTTACGTTTGTGGCTCCAGGAAGTGTTTTGTAGACATCCATGAACGGATGTGACGAGCATGTTTCATAAAGATACTTTTTTTTTTTTAAACCAGGACTCTTTAAAACAAATTCACAATCATTGAGACAGACACACAATTTCGTTGAGATTACCACAAAAAAAAAAGATAGACTATTTTCTGTTTAAACTATCATCAAATTATGTAAACCAAGAAGAAATTTTAGAATTCTGAAGTTGAAAGTCAACACTTACTGTGCATTGGTCTGCTTATCTGAAAAGAAAAAAAAAACAGAAATGAAAGAATGATTTAAAAAACGGACATAGTAATACAAAACAATTTTGTAGCATTCTGGAATGACAGGAAGAAAGAAAGATTGAATCAGGTAAGAAAGTAAACCAGTACCCTGGCTGCACGGTGTGGCTGGCCTGAGGAATTCTTACAAACTTGGTTGTTTTGCTGCTTAATGTCCAACATCAGCGTTACAAAGGCTATATTGTGGATGGGTCCCAAGACTTGTGCTTGGTAATTTCATTTGTCGCGCACATGAGACAGTGCCCAGAGACCTGGACTCCTGTCTCAGCCGGCCACATAATACTGACACCCACCTAACCAGTAGAGTGAGTGAGTTTGTTTTACGGCAACCCAGCACGGTAACGGCTATCCCAACCAGCAGAAGATGAAATCGGACTAATAAATTTGTGACCTGTCAGAGGGTTCAAACTGGGGCCTCCTGATTAGGATTTGTACACACATTGCATGATCTTTACATTAAATTCATATCAATAGCAGTGTTAAGTAGCACTAAACACTGAACAGAGAACAAGGAAATCTCCAATATGTGATCACTGTTTTCATGTCATACAGGCCCACTACAACTAGTACAGGTATGTGTTTGGACAATGCGTGCTCTTTATATAGTAATACAGCCTGAATGAAACAACACGACTGGAGAGATGATCTAAAAAGCACAGTACATGTAACTGCAAAAGTAACTTTAAATCATCCTCACACAGTATAAGAATTAGTTGATTTATGTATAAAAAAATTTCCAACGTTTTAAGCTTGCCATTCAAGTTTTTTGGAAGAACAGCAAAAAGAACATCTTCAAAAAGCTACAGGTACTACTCTGCCGCCCCAAAACAAACAAACAACGTATACGCCTTCTGATGTTTTCCATTAACAGTGAAAACATTCACCCACACACACCATCACCCTCTGCAGTCAGTCCACCTAGCCCTTTCAATCAAACACTCCAGGTAGGCTCGGAGATCAATATACACCGACGGTTCCCCTGCTCCTCCCGTCCTTGAACCGTCTCTGGTGTGTGTTTGTCGGCCAATCGACAGCCTTGGCTGCGGCGGGGGATTCCCCTTGCCAGTGTCAGGCCTGAGTGAATGGCTTGTCGCGACTCGCTGCGCTAGCATAGCGCTCTGGGTTCTCCTTCAACTTCTAGGCCTGCAAAACTTCATTTTAGTTCCTGGTACCGGGCTGATCCTAGAAATTATTTTGTAGCATTCTGGAATGACAGGAAGAAAGAAAGATTGAATCAGGTAAGAAAGTAAACCAGTACCCTGACTGCACGGTGTGGCTGGCCTGAGGAATTCTTACACACTTGGTTGTTTTGATGCTTAATGTCCAACGTCAGCGTTACAAAGGCTATATTGCGGATGGGTCCAGAGACTAATGTTTGGGAATTTCATTTGTCGCGCACACGAGACAGCGCGCAAAGACCTGAACTCCTGTCTCAGTCTGCCACATAATACTGACACCCATCCAACCAATAGAGTGATTTGATGCTTAATGTCCAACATCAGCGTTACAAAGGCTATATTGTGGATGGGTCCAGAACCAGTAGGAGATGAAATTGGACAAATAAATTTGTGACCTGTCAAGGGTTTCAAACTGGGGCCTCCTGATTAGGATTTGTACACACATTGCATGATCTTTACACCGGTAACTCTGAGGTTGATTTTCCTGCTCAGTGAAAAGGTTAAACGACTACTCACCAGTAACTCTGAGGTTGATTTTCCATTAACAGTGAAAAGGTTAAACAACTACTCACCAGTAACTCTGAGGTTGATTTTCCATTAACAGTGAAAAGGTTAAACAACTACTCACCAGTAACTCTGAGGTTGATTTTCCATTAACAGTGAAAAGGTTAAACAACTACTCACCAGTAACTCTGAGGTTGATTTTCCATTAACAGTGAAAAGGTTAAACAACTACTCACCAGTAACTCTGAGGTTGATTTTCCATTAACAGTGAAAAGGTTAAACAACTACTCACCAGTAACTCTGAGGTTGATTTTCCATTAACAGTGAAAAGGTTAACAACTACTCACCAGTAACTCTGAGGTTGATTTTCCATTAACAGTGAAAAGGTTAAACAACTACTCACCAGTAACTCTGAGGTTGATTTTCCATTAACAGTGAAAAGGTTAAACAACTACTCACCAGTAACTCTGAGGTTGATTTTCCTGCTCAGTGAAAAGGTTAAACAACTACTCACCAGTAACTCTGAGGTTGATTTTCCTGCTCAGTGAAAAGGTTAAACAACTACTCACCAGTAACTCTGAGGTTGATTTTCCTGCTCAGTGAAAAGGTTAAACAACTACTCACCAGTAACTCTGAGGTTGATTTTCCTGCTCAGTGAAAAGGTTAAACAACTACTCACCAGTAACTCTGAGGTTGATTTTCCTGCTCAGTGAAAAGGTTCAACAACTACTCACCAGTAACTCTGAGGTTGATTTTCCATTAACAGTGAAAAGGTTAAACAACTACTCACCAGTAACTCTGAGGTTGATTTTCCTGCTCAGTGAAAAGGTTCAACAACTACTCACCAGTAACTCTGAGGTTGATTTTCCATTAACAGTGAAAAGGTTAAACGACTACTCACCAGTAACTCTGAGGTTGATTTTCCATTAACAGTGAAAAGGTTAAACGACTACTCACCAGTAACTCTGAGGTTGATTTTCCATTAACAGTGAAAAGGTTAAACAACTACTCACCAGTGACTCTGAGGTTGATTTTCCATTAACAGTGAAAAGGTTAAACAACTACTCACCAGTGACTCTGAGGTTGATTTTCCATTAACAGTGAAAAGGTTCAACAACTACTCACCAGTAACTCTGAGGTTGATTTTCCATTAACAGTGAAAAGGTTAAACGACTACTCACCAGTGACTCTGAGGTTGATTTTCCATTAACAGTGAAAAGGTTAAACAACTACTCACCAGTAACTCTGAGGTTGATTTTCCATTAACAGTGAAAAGGTTAAACAACTACTCACCAGTGACTCTGAGGTTGATTTTCCTGCTCTCCTCCTTGCCCTTGCCGAAGCTGACGCTGTAGGTGTAGCTGCCCGCGTCAGACTTGTCCAGGCCGAAGATCCTCAGACTCGGCTCCTTCACGGTGCCCTCCCCGTACTTGGCCGTGCTGGTCAGGTCCAGCTGTTTGCCTCCCTTGCTCCAGGTGACCGCGCTGGGCGTGAGGTTCGAGTCCAGCTGGCAGGGCAGGCTCACCTCACCGCCCATGACTCCCTCCACCTGGTCCGCGCTCAGCTCTACTGACGCAGAAAGAGGAGGGGGGGGGGGGGGGGGGGGGGTTGGCTCCTTGTCGTGTCACGCGGCGCGGCGAGTTACACACCAGCAGCGGGAGAAGGGGGGGGGGGGGGGGGGTAGTTCGTTAGATTCCTCTGGTTGAGCTGTCTCTGGTTTATTCTGACACCCCATTTTTCTCGAAATTGTTGTGATCTTCAGGCCTCCAATAATACGATATAGGAATAACTAATTGTCTTCATCTTTATGCCTCCAATAATACGATATAGGAATAACTAATTGTCTTCATCTTTATGCCTCCAATAATACGATATAGGAATAACTAATTGTCTTCATCTTTATGCCTCCAATAATACGATATAGGAATAACTAATTGTCTTCATCTTTATGCCTCCAATAATACGATATAGGAATAACTAATTGTCTTCATCTTTATGCCTCCAATAATACGATATAGGAATAACTAATTGTCGTGATCTTCAGGCCTCCAATAATGCGATATAGGAATAACTAATTGTCTTCATCTTTATGCCTCCAATAATGCGATATAGGAATAACTAATTGTCTTCATCTTTATGCTTTATCTAGTACTCTGGGTAAAATAATTTAGTTTTATCATCTGCTTGTAAAAAAAACAAACAATTGTCTGCATTTTAAATATTCTCGAGTTGACAACATTGTGACAAGTGTATTTCTTTCCAACAATCACATAACCCTCCCCCTAAAAGAAAAGCTATACGACTTTGAATTTGTCTGTTTTGTGTATCTATCATTACATTTCCATTAATAAAAAAAACAACTAAAAAAACTTTGTCCACTTCCTTTTTCCCATTTCCTTAGTCAAATCAGTTTGTTAGCCCGTTCCCTCCACTTGGAAGCATTACTGACCTTTGCCATTTTCCACCGAGTGAGTTTTTGTTGCTGTGTGCGCCTGATAACACGGGAGGACTCGGTAGCCTGGACATACAAGAGATACACGACAGTTGACACAGCTGGGCTACGCAGGGTCTTCAAACTCAAACTTCATTATTTCATAAGCAGCTGCGTCACAAATTTCTCACCTCACAAAGAACTCAAAACTAGAACTAAAGCTAAAATACTTTGTATCTGCTAAAAGAACAACATTCTAATAACAAAATATTCAAAATTAGAACTTAATCTTAAGTACTTTGCATCTTCTACCAGTACAACTGTCTCACCTCACAAAGAAGTCAAGATTAGAACTAAATCTAAATTAATTTATATCTGCTACAACTTAATCCAAAAAAAAATAAATAAAAAAACCCTGAAAGTTACAATACATACAGTAAATAGACTCATATAGATACATGTGAAATGAGCCTCAAAGTTCTATGTAAGTAGAGAGAAGAATCATTGTCAAGATGACGGAGTGCGAAAACTTGTACAACGCTGGCGCCTCTGTATTGAACGCGGTGTTTGACTATGTTGAAAAATGATAGTTCATCAGATTGGGGAAACTCTAAGCTTTCATTTGATGTGTAACTTGCTTCTGTAGTCCTTCAAATAAAAAAGTTATTCAAAAACGGCCCTTATTTATCAGCCTGCCCTCGTAAGTAGAGAGAAGAATCATTGTCAAGAAGGTTAGAACCAAGCGCTTACCTTTAACGAAAATAATAATCATTAACACATGAATTCCATCCAGAATAATCGCGACTATTGCGAGCCCAGTTTCCCAGTTCTCCAGGAAGTCGCCTGTTGGAGAAAGAATGAAGATTGTGAACAAAAACAAAGTGAAGGTCAAGGTTCTAGGTCCAGATCCACGTTTCCCAGCTTTAGCAACATCGGCTCCACCCTCTACAACTCTAAATAGATTCCAAACATAGAGTGATACTTAGAGAGACAAAGAGAGAGAGAGAGAGAGAGAGAGAGAGAGAGAGATAAAGAGATTATATATATATATATATATATAGAGAGAGAGAGAGAGGCAGTCCGACAGACAGACAGACAGAGAGAGAGACAGACAGACAGACAGAGAGAGGACAGAACAAGAGACAGAGATATACTGAGAGATACCAAGAGACAGAGAGAGAAAAAGATATGTCATAGAGTAAGAAACAAAGAGGGAGAGAGAATCCAAGAGCGAAAAAAGTGAGAGAGAGTGAGAGGAACAGAACAACAACAACAAAGAAGAAAAAAAAAAAAAAGGGACACATTCACAAGATAGGAGGTCTCTCTCTCTCTCTCTCTCTCTCTCTCTCTCTCTCTCTCTCTCTCTCCTCACTCCCTACCTCTCTCACACACACACACAGATAAATGAAATTAATAACACCAGAAAACTGATACTTACTGCAAACTGCGAGAATGATGACAAAGGCTATCAGGAAGGCCAGGGCGAAAATGATGGGCAGAGCCATCTTGATTGTTGAACCCATCTCGGCGCCTGTCAGGGTAGACACAACAAACAGATTAATCTTCAGGGACATTCTAACAACCCAATAACAAGCAGTAAAAAAGGCTTATCGTGTCACTATAGGAATTTAACATTTCCAGATGATCTGCTGTAATATTAATAGTACGAAATTCTCCTTAATGATAGTTGCTATGGAAACCAGTTCAACGTGATGAGAGCTACTGAGGAGTTGACATCTCTCACCAAGCCTGGCATCAACTCATGTCCATCTTCCACAAACATTATCTTACTGTAAGAGCGGCATTATGTCACTAGGCTACAATTTTGGCATAAGTCATTTTCATCCTCTTTGACATCATCAATAACAACTGTTTTATTTCCAAATTCATGCTTCATATTGGACACAAGCGTATTTTCAATCTGAAAGTCTTGTAAGGTACATCTTCTTTCCACCTGTACAATATATATATACCACTTGCAGTTTGACCAAAGCCTCAAGTCATTAACCTAGCACTGTGACAAGATGCATCCACTCTCCGATCCCAAGCATTAGCCACACTACTTGCTAAATCTTCATGCTCTAATCCAATGAAAACAAACTTTGAGGATGAAAAAAAATGCGGAAAACTTACAGAATTTCAGAAAGATAACGACGGAGATCAGGACTGCCACATTGACACAAAACAGCACCGGGACGACCCATTTGTCAAAGTCACGGTCCTTTCCTGTCGCGGCTGGTTTCAGAGAAAAGAAAAAAAATTAATGACAGAAGTTAAACTATAAGTCTGGACCACTGTTCAATACTATCAGTATTGTGAATAAAGAGAAAAAAGCAATGACATTTCAATAATATTGATTTCCATCAGCCAAATAATCATGGGTGTCACTCTTCCAGTCCATCTAGTCTGCCAAGATGATTTTTGTTGTCGTTTGAAAACAAGCGTTTCTCCCCCATCTTCTCGTTGGTTTTGCTCTGCTTCTAGTTCTGCCTGCATTGCTAAATCTTAATGCGAGTCCAAAATTTCCTTTTTTTTTTAGTTTCATTACATTCTGGAATAGTGTTTGTGAAGGTATTGCTAATGCTATTTCAGAAAATAACCCATTGTTTGTTCATTTGACTGTCATTGACATTGTTAGAAATATCAATTCATTAGGAATTGTGATGTTTATATGTAATGGAATAAAATTTATTGCCACTTGCAGCAAAATTAAATTTCTAAGTGCAGTAGCTTCAATATCTGATACAGGAAATAAAGAAAAAAAATGCCATAGAGCATCAAGGCTTTTGTAGACATCATGATATTCAAAATACAGGCACATAGGAAAACAATGAGTTTTCACAAAGAAATTTGATATGTTCTTTTTTTTTTAAAAAAGTAGCTAATTTTTTTCTGGAAAAAAAAATTCTTTCAAGAAAATATACATGGCAGGAATTTCTCATCGGATTCAGCCAGTAAATGAGCATGAATCATGGATTTTCTCTGCTGTTTTTTTAGTATGCATCGCACCGCACCAAAACCATGAAAAGTCAAGCCCAGCATACATTTTCCCCAAGCCATTAGAAACAAGAAAAGACAGGACAATGCAGAGAAAAACACTGCCAAACCTAGCAAGTAATTTGAAGAACATTGGCTATGCACTAGTACAAATCATGAAATAAAGACTCAAGCACAGGTTACAGGTTATCGAAAAAAGGTAAGGGTTGACTTGAGGAAGTACAAAGGATGATACAGGCACCACTGACTGTTAATTGTTTATTGTGTTAGGGTTCGTGTATAAGGTACAGGAGGGGGTGGTTGAGTGGACTTGGTTGAACTTCCAACGTCAGCACTCTGTAGGCTATAGCGTGGACGGACCCAAGACTGATGTCTGACAATTTTATGTGTTGCCACATACTAAACAGGAGGTACGGGAGGTTGATAGGGATATGGATAGGTGGAGAGACGCATAGAGAGAGAGAGAGAGAGAGAGAGAGAGAGAGAGAGAGAAAGAAGAGAAAGAGACTAGTTAATGCAGCGTGTATGCTGCAGACAAAACTAAAAAAATAGGCATATTTTAGGAAATGCCTACGAAGTTCAGCCATTCCAAAGTAATTCAGGTTTCCATCGGGTATATATAATCATTTGTAGTTATATTCACATGTGTGTGTATGTGTGTGTGTGTGTGTGTGTGTGTGAATTATTGGGAAATGACTGAAATGTGTATTATACCGGTACACATGTATATATATTTTCCACACAAGCACACACACGCGTATATATACATTATCGACTCAACATAATACATGTCTTAGGATCTCTCTGTGAAAAAAATTTGAATAAGACAGAAGCCTGAGAATCAAAGAACTTACTTACTTGGCGAAAACAGTGTACAGTTTATATACATAGTAAGCATGAAAGGATACCCCATCCAGGATTGGCGAACAAGCAGGGTGTAGGGAGGGGTGGTGGTGGTGGTGGTGGTTGTGAAAGTAGTTGAGTCAGAGCTATTCAGACTATATCGTGGACGGGTCCCATCCCATCCTCTGACAGAGACAGTGCAGGGATACCACGACTCCTGTCTCAGCCGGCTTACATTTAACTGACACTGAGTACCTTAAAACTATATAAGCGCTTCCCCCCCCCCCCCCCACCCCCAAAAAAAGATGAAAATAAAAAAATCAATAGGCTACATGTACGAGCAAATTCGAATGAATATTTTAACCAGAATATAAATAAAAATGATAGGATCTACTCAGTACTGTAAAACCAAAGACTACAGTCACAAGGATGGCTCTGTGTGTGTGTAGAGAGTGAGGGGGAGGGGGGAAGGAGGGAGGGGAGCGCCGCAAAGCACACAACACTATAAGGGGTAGGATAGGCGATGAATGAAGAAAAGAACTGCACGGTATAAACTATAATACCTTCTGTGGACTCAGTTGTATTCACAGGAGGGGCTGTTTTATGGAGAAAGAAGAAAATGAGTAAACACACACGCACCTCTTGTATACCTATAATGGATTGTACAGACGATGCAATTTTTTCATATGTATTGTCTTGTAGTTGTTATCATTATTGTCTGTTCAGAAGATGCATAGAGCCACAAGCGAAAAATACACACGCGAACTTGCCTGTGCATTTTTCACTCTGACTTTCAAAGTACACACGACTCTGATTTCCATATGCATCGGTTGTCAAGTGATCTCGAACACACAAGAATGATTTCAGCCAAGATGACGGAATGCAGTAAATAACGCCTGATTCGGTTTTTTTTTATTTAAATATCGTGCCGTGCAACAGTCATAAATTTTGGTTGAGCCTATGATCATCCTAAATAAAATACAAAATGCATACACACGTATGTTATAATGTATATAATATATGTTTATAATATTTTATAAAAAATAAAGCTGTTTAGTTTAGTAAAGTATACCTATGCTAGGACATGGATTCTAGTTCCAATTTCATTAGTTAGATAGATTTAGTTGAACTCACAGCTTTTGATCATTATTTCATGAAAATACAACCTGACCACGGACACTTGAAGTTTACGGTACTTTAAAGTTATAAATGTACATGTATAAAAATACTGTAGGTTAAAGCTAAGTGCCTGTTGTAACAGGTTTGGGGGAGGGGGAAGGGGGGGGGGACAAGAAAAAAGCTGGGAGAGAAACGGAGATGGGGTGGACAGAGAAATTGGCGAAGACGAAAGTTGTATGTAAGAGGAGGTAGAAAGGCACATATAGAGACAGGGAGACGAGAGACACACAGAGAAAGAGAGAGAGAGAGAGAGAGAGAGAGAGAGAGAGAGAGAGAGAGAGGGGGAGTGGGGTGTAAGAGAGACTAAGAGAGGTAAGGAGATATGAGAGACGCAAGAAGAGGAAGGGAAGGCGGATTGTATTCTTTTTGTTGTTTATTTTAAAGAGAAAGACATGATGACAGGACTGAAGGGAAAACTAGAGGCGTTCTTGGGAAGAGAAGAGAAAGAGACATAGTGACAAAGACCTAAAGGGCAACAAAAAACAAAACAAACAAAAACGGATTTAGAAAAGCAGGAGTGAAAATATGTGTTCCATTATTTTATAGGGAATATAAATTGTACTGCCTTTCTTTGAATCTGAAACACAATGAAAGGAACAAAACAAAAATTGCCACAAAAATATACATGCACTTGCATTGAAGAAATATAATGAAAGAAAAAAGCACAAGCCACAAAATTAGTCAATGACAAGAAGACAGCACTGGTGAAGGTAAACATATCAGTCCTAAGATAATTATAGCCACCGACATTACCGCCATATAAAGGCAGCGTCTAACTAGGATGGGAAGACTATACAATTAGAACTGAGTGTATTTCAGGTTATCAGCAGGACCCTTCAGATTTAGGCCAATACCGGACACGCCGATGTTTTGTTATCACTGACAAGGCTTCACACTCGGTGCAACACCAAAGTACAAAGGATTGGGCTAGGAAGTGGGTTTCACTTAGTATGGACAAAGGGGGAGGGGGATGTGTCTTGTTTGTAAGACAAAGAAATCCATGAAATCATGAACAGGGAGGCGATTTATATCTGGGTGACATTTGTTTTTATTTATCTAAAACAATGATAAAACATTAAGAGAAGTTGAACCCATTCAAAAATAGGTCAAATAATACAGGATGAATCAAAGTCTCTATAGCAGATCTGACTGTGTAGCTAGATCCCAGCGCATGCGCCAAAAACTCAAACCAACACCCGTAGGCTAGTGAGTTGAGCTGCTTGCGTAACGTCCATTATCCAATGCCAGCACTCTACAGGCTATGTTGTGGACGGGCCCCAAAACTGACGTCTGACATTTATAAGTAATGCAACTAGAGACAGGACGGGGAAACCTGGACTCCTGTCTCAGTCAGTCATATTATCCGCTGGTACCCACCCAACCAGTAGGGAACGAAATCGGACAAACTTTTTATTCGCGAGTTTCGAACCACGGACCCCCTTCCACTTGAGCCAGTTTTTCTCCCGCATGTGCCAACACCCGCACGCTGGTGAAGATCCCCTGTTTAAATTTAGCTGCAGTGTATATATACATGTCCATGTATACTGTATGTAGTTTTTGCCTATTTGAATTACACAATCAGTAATAAACCTTCCAGCCTTTGTTTGTCCCTAAAAGGGTATCTCCCTACAGGTTGTGTCGGTGTCAGTTTAATGTGACTGGCTAAGACAGGAGTCATGGTATCCCCGCCCTGCCCAGTGTGTGGCAGCACATAAAACTGTCAGACGTCAGTCTTTGGGACCGTCCACAATAGAGACTATATAGTGCTGATGTTCGACGCTAAACCAACTCAACTAGAACTTACCCCAAGCAAAAATCTTATCAAATTGCCAGTGTCTTGATGCTGTGACAAGAATACACATGACATAACATAATAAAATTTAAAAAACAAACAAAAGCAATGCCATGCACCTTTTACCGCGGTGATATGAAAATCTGGGCCAAAGGTGATGGTTGTGACCCAGAGTTAGCTGTCCTGTCTGGTTATTTTTAATTTAGAGTTTGAAGTGAATTAACCTAGACAAGGGTTGACTCTATGGGCTATGGCCTAAACAATGGGAGAGACTTAGAACTGAGGACTGGTAGTGGTAGCAGAAATATCAAAGGCAGAAGCAAAGTTTATAACCTTCATCTCTCCCAGTGGAGTTAGCGGCAGGTGTGCTTGTCACCACGGCTAGATGGTTGAAAGAAAAGAAAGGGGAAAAAATAACTCTGAGGTTGATTTTCCTGCTCAGTGAAGGTTAACCAACTATTCACCGGTGACTCTGAGATTGATTTTGTAACATTTCATGAAAAAATGACATAGAGAGATGTTGCAAGTGAATAAAAAAAGCATACTTATTTCTTTTTCTTAAACTATATGGGTTTGTTTTTATTGTTTTGAGACGCATCGAATCGAGCATACTTTGGTGCAAATTGGGAAATTAGAGTCGTTTGCACAGAAAAAAATACACCAGGAAAAGTGCACATGGCAATCGGAATCATTTGTACATATACAATTTTTTAGTGTTCGCTAGACGTTGGCAAGTTTACTTTATCTCTTTATAATAATAATAATAATAATAATAATGAAGATCATTAATTTTTAAGCGCTTTATCCCAGCATAGTCGTCTCAAAGCGCTTTACATAGTTAAGACGAGACAATTTATCAGCCATTCACACACATTATAAGGCAATTTTGCACATAAAGGACATGATACATGAACAGCAAAGAAATATTATGAAAAATGAGTAAATTACACATATAAAGAAAACATTACCCGGTAATAAAAATTAAGAGGAAAAATCCACTAACAAGTGCATTGTAAATAAGTAGGTTTTTAGGCCTCTTTTGAAACTATTAAGTGAGCTGCACTGTCTCAGATCTAAAGGCAGGGAATTCCAAACAACAGGTGCATAGTGCACAAATGCTCGCTCACTTGTCTTTTTATTTGCTCTACATGGGACTGACAAGAGCGCTTTATCTCTGGACCTTAAGTTTAGACTTCTAACAAAATTCTTGAAAGACATATACACATATATGTAGATTCTTGTTCTTCTTTAACTCATACATGTAAATAAAGTAGTATTAATAAATGATAGTTATATGTCTCATATATTATAACAAAAATGTTTTCTTTCTTAAAGAAGTATTCCTCCTCCGCGTCATTAAAATGTTTTTTTTTAAATTAAAATTAATTTAAATGCCTTGACATTCTTTAATTCCCTCAATTTCATTCAGAGTAATTAAATGAAGATGTGAAAATACAACCTGACCACGGACACTTGAAGTTTTAGATTAAAGCTGAGTGCCTGTTGTAACAGGTTTGGGGAGGGGGAAGGGGGGGGGGACAAGAAAAAAGCTGGGAGAGAAACGGAGATGGGGTGGACAGAGAAATTGACGAAGATGAAAGTTGTATGTAAGAGGAGGTAGAAAGGCACATATAGAGACAGAGAGAGAGAGAGAGAGAGAGAGAGAGAGAGAGAGAGAGAGAGAGAGAGAGAGAGAGAGAGGGGGGGGGGGGGGGGGGGGTGGGGGGGAGAGGTGGGAGTGGGGTGGGGGAGAGACAGGTAAGGAGATATGAAATAGTGATGAGAGACGCAAGAAGAGGAAGGGAAGGCATGTTGTATTGTTTTGGTTGTTTATTTTAAAGAGAAAGGCATGATGACAGGACTGAAGGGAAAACTAGAGGCATTCTTGAGAAGAGAAGATAAAGAGACATAGGGACAAAGACCTAAAGGGCATCAACAACAACAACAACAACAACAACAACAACAACAACACCCAAAAAAAAACGGATTTAAAAAAGCAGAGGAGAAAAAATATGAGTTCCATTATTTTATCAGGAATAAAAATTGTACTGCCTTTCTTTGAATCTGAAACACAATGAAAGGAACAAAACAAAAATTGCCACAAAAATATACATGCACTTGCATTGAAGAAATATAATGAAAGCAAAAAAAGCACAAGCCACAAAATTAAGTCTCACTATGATGGGTAGAATATAAAATTAGAACTGAGTGTATTTCAGGATATCAGCAGGGCCCTTCAGATTGAGGCCAATACTGGACACGCCGATGTTTTGTTATCACTGACAAGACTTCACACTCGGTGCAACACCAAAGTACAAAGGATTGGGCTAGGAAGTGGGTTTCACTTAGTATGGACAAAGGGGTAGGGGCATCTGTCTTGTTTGGAAGACAAAGAAATCCATAACATCATGAACAGGGAGGCGATTTATATCTGGGTGACATTTGTTTTTATTTATCTAAAACAATGACATGTCATGTGTATTCTTGTCTTAGCATCAAGACACTGGCAATTTGATAAGATTTTTGCTTGGGACAGGTTGTAGTTGAGTTGGTTTAGCGTCCAATAGCAGCGCTATATAGTCTATATTGTGGACGGTCCCAAAGACTGACGTCTGACAATTTTATGTGCTGCCACACACTGGGCAGGGCGGGGATACCATGACTCCTGTCTTAGACAGTCACGTTAAAACTGACACCGACCTAACCAGTAGGGAGATACCCTTTTAGGGACAAACAAAAGCTGGAAGGTTTATTACTGATTGTGTAATTCAAATAGGCAAAAACTACATACAGTATACATGGGCATGTATATATACACTGCAGCTAAATTTAAACAGGGGATCTTCACCAGCGTGCGGGTGTTGGCACATGCGGGAGAAAAACTGGCTCAAGTGGAAGGGTGTTGGTCTCCCCATCGGGAGTTCCGTGGTTCGAAACTCACGAATAAAAAACATGCCCATGTATACTGTATGTAGTTTTTGCCTATTTGAATTACACAATCAGTAATAAACCTTCCAGCTTTTGTTTGTCCCTAAAAGGGTATCTCCCTACTGGTTAGGTCGGTGTCAGTTTTAACGTGACTGTCTAAGACAGGAGTCATGGTATCCCCGCCCTGCCCAGTGTGTGGCAGCACATAAAATTGTCAGACGTCAGTCTTTGGGACCGTCCACAATATAGACTATATAGTGCTGCTATTGGACGCTAAACCAACTCAACTACAACCTGTCCCAAGCAAAAATCTTATCAAATTGCCAGTGTCTTGATGCTCTTATCAAATTGCCAGTGTCTTGATGCTCTTATCAAATTGCCAGTGTCTTGATGCTCTTATCAAATTGCCAGTTTCTTGATGCTCTTATCAAATTAATTGCCAGTGTCTTGATGCTCTTATCAAATTGCCAGTGTCTTGATGCTCTTATCAAATTGCCAGTGTCTTGATGCTCTTATCAAATTGCCAGTGTCTTGATGCTCTTATCAAATTGCCAGTGTCTTGATGCTCTTATCAAATTGCCAGTGTCTTGATGCTCTTATCAAATTGCCAGTGTCTTGATGCTAAGACAAGAATACACATGACATGATCGCAGTGAGTGAATTTCACCGCGGTAAACAATTTCCTGTAGCGCTGTTTGAGCCTTTTTTGCTCGTTATTTTGGCAAGATGGGTGAGGACAAAACAACAACAAAGCAAAACAAAAAGATTCATTTTGCTTGGTGCAGTGGTATGAGTTGCTCAAATTAAAAAAAAATAAAAATCCAAATATGATTTACAAGACAACCGCTTTTCCTAAAAAATAAAAAAAAAATAATAAAAATGCCATGCAGCTTTTACCGCAGTGATATGAAAATCTGGGCCAAAGGTGATGGTTGTGACCCAGAGTTAGCTGTCCCGCCTGGTTATTTTTAATTTAGAGTTTGAAGTGAATTAACCTAGTCAGGGCTTGACTCTATGGGCTATGGCTTAAATAATAGGAGAGACTTAGAACTGAGGACTGGTAGCAGAAATGTCAAAGGGAGAAGCAAAGTTTATAACCTTCATCTCTCCCAGTGGAGTTAGCGGCAGGTGTGCTTGTCACCACGGCTAGATGGTTGAAAGAAAAGAAAGGGGAAAAAATATATAAAATTTAAAAAAAGACAGTCATAGGAGACAGAGTTTCTGTACAGAGAATCACATGACAGTGGAGACAGAGACTGATTGGACAAGGAAGGACCGCTTGCTATCCTATATTCTTGCACACGTTCAATACCAAATGATAGATGATGACCCTGTGGGTAGCCCTAGGAACTATTCAATCACGTGATGCTAGGAATTGGCTGGCTTCCAACTACATCTTACAAGTTATTTGGAAATAATTTTAACAATTGAAATAGAGCGGTAGGCATTACAAAGAGTTGAAATGTATGCCTACATAGCAAAAGACAGGAGTAACCATCAGGAAAAAAAAATAATTACATTTTAAAATAATGTATCATAAAAACGATTATTGAAGCACTTTGTGTCTCAATATAATGTGCATATAAAATAGGACAGCAGATTAAAATTGTGCATTGTGTTGCCGACTTAAATTTGTTTCCTTTTTGTCTAATCTTCAGCTATCCATAAACAACTGGGTCCTTAGGAAAACTATAAACAATTTTAAACAGGTGACATGCCCACCATCACTGATTACATGTGGGCAGCTTGAAAGTACCTGGTCAGTTTAGCTTTGGCAAACAAATAGCTAGCTTGTAGAAAGTGGAAGCAGAGAAAATTACAGATTTAAAAAAATAATCAAAGGGAAAATAAGTAAAAAGGAAACATCTATTTTAAAACTATAGGAGTGTCAATAAAAACAACAAAATCAGAAAATCTCATTTATTATATCAATACATTGATGATTTAACAGCAGCATGTTTGTTAGTTATACACATTTTTTTAAGCAAAATCAAGCAGCAATAATTTTGAAACAAAGTGAACTTAGAGGGTAAGACAGGAGAGACAAAATATAGAATGTTATTTCTTCCTTAAAATTTCCCTCTGGATAAAAAAAAATATACATATATATACTTATATTATATATATAGTGTCACAAGACTATAAGAAAGAAGCAATTTTCTAACTTACAACCTGTCTGAGTAGTTGTTGTGTCCGCTGTGGAGGTGAAAGCTTCTGTGTATTGCAATTGGCAGAAAACTGTAAACAAAGAAATGTTATGTGATATAACAACTACAGACAGGGAGTGAGAGAAAGGAGTTAAGGAATGAGGCAGAAAACTGTAAACAAAGAAATGTTATGTGGTATAACAACAACAGACAGGGAGTGAGAGAAAGGAGTTAAGGAATGAGGCAGAAAACTGTAAACAAAGAAATGTTATGTGGTATAACAACTACAGACAGGGAGTGAGAGAAAGGAGTTAAGGAACGAGGCAGAAAACTGTAAACAAAGAAATGTTATGTGGTATAAGAATTACAGACAGGGAGTGAGAGAAAGGAGTTAAGGAACGAGGCAGAAAACTGTAAACAAAGAAATGTTATGTGGTATAACAATTACAGACAGGGAGTGAGAGAAAGGAGTTAAGGAATTAAGGAATGAGACAAAAAACCATGTAAACAAAGAGATGAGACGGGGGAGCAAGACACAGACTGAGGGAGATGTAAGATGTAGAACAACAGAGTCCTGTCTTTGTGTACACTAATGAAAGAAAACGTAGTGGTACAATCTCAAATTCATTATTCATCAATGATTTGTTGCAGTACTAAAACCTCAACCCTACTCCCTGATGGAAGTAAACCAGACACGAGTTTTTCTGTGAGTCCAACCCAAACACTTAACATGAGCTACATTGATGTTGAGACAGTTTTTAGTTGTTTTTAGTTGTACTGCTGCACACACACTTCCTATTGCTAAACCCTGACTCGCGTATGTTGTCACACATACGGCCCTTCATATTGCTGATTGACTCCTTATGAATACCTCGTATTCATGTTATGTTTTGATAGAGGCACAGAAGAAGAAAAACAAACAAAAACCCACTGGACAATGAATTGAAAAAAATCCCTATTACCGGATTGCTGTTACAGTAGCCAGTACACACTGGACTCGTCAATTTAAAATAATGGTGGCTTTGTCGCTTCGATCCGTTATGCTATCATAATGCTAGGTGGCCATTTATTGGCTGCCACTCACCTTGCCCCTTCCTGCTCAGCTTATAAGGCCAAAGTTTTGCGGTTTAGTTCCAACTAGAGTTTAACTCAACAGATTCACATATTTATATATGTATATATATACAGATATTCACAGATGTATGCAGTAAAATCAACTTTTTATTTTTAAGAAAAAAAAAAGTATGAATTTAGGAAAAATGTAAAATCGAAGCGGTTTCATGAGCGCTGCTGGCAAAATACTGTGGCTCTGTTGAGTTCATAGAGCAGCAAGTTTGAGACTTAGCAAAACCTCTTGGTCTGTTTTGTTGTATTCAGGCCAGCTATGACATAAGATCTTTGCATGAGGAATATATCTTATTCGACACCTTTTGGTCTGTTCAGGCAAATATGACATTAGTTCTTTGCATGAGGCACAGCTTATTTAAACAAACAAGGAGAACGGTCGCTGCTTTGTTTCGGTTTGTTGAATACAGGGTGTTCTTTGAGTCTGGGTTTGTTGGATCTCAGTAGTGCCGTAGCACATAAATTGTGCACATGTACATGGAATATACTCAAGATACACCGACAAAACGTTACATTTAGTTCGAAGTATTTCAAGACAGTTGTTTTTCCGTCTGATTTAAATTGACAAAAACAGAGTGCTGAAAAGAGAGCTACCCGTTAAAATGCAATGCACATTTGTGATTCTTTAAGTACTTTGTGTCGCAAAATCCTAGTCAAAGGCAAGCAAAGATCTTTGTTTTTTTCTAATTTATACAGGCCTACAACTAGCTTTTAAAAAAATGTGTATATACTATGTTTTATACTTACGACAAGCATCTGAAAATGAGACAAGAACAAAAAAAAGTATGAAAAGTGTCACGTTTTAATATAAATATTATTGAGAAAACTTACTTATATAACAGTCCTTTAAAGTAAATATCATGCATTCTCAGACTTGATTGATTAATTCAATAACAACATTCTCTTTAGCTTGTTTCCAATCAGTATATATATAATATTGTTTGTGGTTTTTTTTTAATGTATAAAATTTAAATAAAACTAAAATAAAAACAAAAACTGTTGCAATAAATCCAGAGATCTATTTTAACAATACAGTGGTATCCAGTGGTCTCCTCGGAAGATAATCATGAGACAAGAAGAGCAGGTTTTAAAAGGTGCGGGTTCTAATGTGGGGAAGAATGTGAGCCCTGGAGTCGGCAAACATGTGATCAGTACTCAGAGGATAGTAATGTGTCACTTATTTTTTACGTTCATGGGTTCCGTGGTTGGGTGGGTTTTTTTTTATAAAGAGAGAGAAAATCTCAGAGAAATAGGGGGGGGGGGAGATGAAAGCAAGAGAGATAGAGAGAGGGAGGGAAAGCACCCTTTCAGGGTCGGGAGTGATTGACTCGTGTGTTGAGCAACCGCGAGCAGTGGTTGGTGAGACGGAACCATCGAGGTGCTGGTTGAATGGTCAAGTCAAGCTTACTCCTCAGTGATTGGATACCCATCAACTCTTGCATAGCGTAACAACTGCTCTCCACCTATGACTTCTATTTGGGACAGGTCCTTCTTACAGGGGAAGGGGTTAAGGTCCGCCTGTTAACGTCTCCAGTAAAGCTCACGGAGTTCCCTGACTCTAGACTAACAGACGATCGCAAGTTGGGGTGACAAACAGACAGCGAAAGTGAAATTGCTCTGATCTTCTTACATGGCTTTATCCTAGCGTAGTGTTTGCACAGGGTCACAGACTTGTGTGTGCTCATCTCTTCCCCTCCTCTCCTCTCAGCGACCCAATGACTAATATCCAGGTATATGCACCAGTTACATGGCTATAGAAACAATCACCACTCTGGGTTAGGTAAAATATTGTTTGGCTTGAACAAAAACAGCTCCTGAAAAGCGCTCTTAAAATGGGTTCTTAGACTTTGTGTGAGTAGATCGACAGTTGGATAAATCAAAGAGAAAAATTACTTTTCCTACAGGTAGCGGTTTCATAGATGGAGCGGGTTCATAGATGGAGTGGGTTCATAGATGGAGTGGGTTCATAGATGGAGCGGGTTCATAGATGGAGCGGGTTCATAGATGGAGCGGGTTCATAGATGGAGCGGGTTCATAGATGGAGTGGATTCATAGATGGAGCGGGTTCATAGATGGAGTGGGTTCATAGATGGAGCGGGTTCATAGATGGAGTGGGTTCATAGATGGAGTGGATTCATAGATAGTGGATTCATAGATGGAGTGGGTTCATAGATGGAGTGGGTTCATAGATGGAGCGGGTTCATAGATGGAGCGGGTTCATAGATGGAGCGGGTTCATAGATGGAGCGGGTTCATAGATGGAGCGGGTTCATAGATGGAGCAAGTTCATACGCAGAGAGTTCTTGCACTGGTACCACTGTATTTATAAAAACATTTAACAGCAGAAATTTACCTTGTTTTTTTTCTTCAAAAAACTTTTTTTTGCTTAAACTATGGGCGTAGGTACATTTATGCACACGTCAAATATATTAAGCGTACCTCGAATTTCTGGTAACGTTGTATTTTCAGAGTTGATTGGAGGTGGGCCCGGCCACTGTAGCCAGACAGATTCTCTGCTGAAATCCACCAGGGCCGTCATGTTGAACTCGGTGCGGTAGTGACTGCCTGCCGTCAGCTCAAAACAAGAGCATTGGAACGGGACGCCTAGTTTGTCTTGGCAGATGGGATTTACCACCTCAAAAACGTTGCAAGGCTGGGAATTACAAAAACACAAACAATGCAAGAAAAATCAGACATCAATCTTATTGCCTCACATCATAGCATGTCATGAAGTTGAAAATGCCACGACTGGGATCAGAAAATGTCAAAGGGCGGAAAAATAATTACATTATTGTGGCCTTTAAAAATTGTAGATTTAACACTTGAATATAGATGTCCGTTTACTTGATAACACATTCGTGATGAGGAAACATGAACAATTCGTTTGTTCTATACACATTTTTTTTAAGTTTCAGAAAGTGCACAATAATGTATAATTATGCTCTCCGTCATATTTTAAATATATCAACAAATAGAAGTAAAACTTTCACTGAGATAGTTCACCAGAAATTAGAAAAGATGGACATGCCAAGAGAAATAAAGCGAAACCATAGATCTATAAATAGAACATATATATATCTATGAGTGAAACTTACATTATGCAGCACTGTGCTGGAGGCAATTGTGTGATAGATTTTTGGTCCAGTGAAAGCGTCGTGGCCGTAGGTAGAACTACCACCAGTGAACTCGTACTCAAAAAATATATAGTCCTCGTTTTCCACAAGGAAGTCATTGCTGCACTTAAAAGATGGCTCAAACTTGAGAAGGGTGATGGTCTGCGCTGTGGAAGAAATTTCAAAGCATGCTAGAAGCAATCACAGCTGTTCATAAATTCTTAAAGGAGGATTGTTTTCCTGCGCTTCTTTATTGCCTGGTTTAATCATTGATTTTGACACTGTATTTTTCTCTTTTATGGGGATAGGGGGTTAATACACTAAATAAACAACAAAGAATTCATTGTCTTTAAAGTGTATACAGTGGAAATGTAATATTACAAAAATGAAGTGTAATGGCTGCCATATCAGATCCAACTTGTGCCCGATTCACATAATGAGCGCTAGGTGTGAGTTAAAAATTAAAATGGTTTAGAGGGAGAGAGGGAGAGCGATTGATTGATTGATTGATTGATGTTTATTGGTTCGTTGGGCTTCTCACCCTTAACAAACATGACAAAAAATACAATTTTACAATGTTCAAGAAAAAGATAACAAAATGGTAACATCACTTTCGATTTGCTCTCTCAGTCCATTCACCCAATTTATGAAGTTTTTGAGTAATTTTTATTTATAAACGAGTTTTCAGTTTGATAATTTGTGCTCTTATTTTTGGAGATAGGTAATTTAGTCTAAACTTTACCACATAGACATATCAGGGAATATAATAATTTATCCAAAATTACAGTTCACATTGTACAGATAGCAATCAAATGGAAAGTACAAGCTTTATTTTATGCAAGACTGACATACACAATCTGAATAATACACCTGCGACACTATGCCTAATAGGCTGAGAACTTCACTTATATCAGAGATTTTCTTAGTTTCAAGACATGCTGTAAATATATGGCAACATTGGAATAAAGATTGCTATTTGACATTAGTACACTTAATCTACGTCTATTTCGAATTGTAAGGTCTTTGGAAGGGATGTACGTGGTTCGAAGCTCCTCGTATGCTTTACAAATCATTAACACATGGTATTCATCTTCTCTAACTGTGTTACAAACTGGAGAGAGAGAGAGAGAGAGAGAGAGAGAGAGAGAGAGAGAGAGAGAGAGAGAGATGGTTGGTTGGTTGGGTTGGTTTGACTTCCAACAGCCGCACTATAATATAGGCTATATTGTGGACGGGCCCCAAGACAGACGTCTGACAATTTTATGGGCTGCTACACACAAGACAAGGCGGGGACACCATGACTTCTGTCTCAGCCGGTCACATTATACTGACACCGACCCAACCAGTAGGGAACGCAACAGCCAGGATTCGAACTCGGGACCTTTTGCGTCGGAAGCCGATGTTCTACCCCTAGACCCCCCCCCCCCCCCCCCCCTGAGATGGACAGAGAATGTTTAGATGCGCCGTATAGTAGCCTTACTTAATAAAAAAAGGATGATGCTGAAGGAATAGATCTAGATTGAGAAGGCTGAAGTAGTTATAAAAGAAAAGTACATTCACAAACCTTTCGCTCCTTGAATGAAAATAAATAGTAACAAAAACTGTAAAGTACACAACGCCATCTTGAAACCTGAAATGAATTGATATATATGGCATGTTAAAGTTGAGATGGTCAATTATAAAGGAAAAAAAATAATTCATGGAAAAATGTTTTTTCAGTAAAAAAAAAAAAAAAAGATAATTCAGTAGGCCTACATCTTGTGTTGAACAAGAGTTATTTTCTATAGTTTGGCAATTAACATTTATAAATTTTAAATGTGACATGTCACATAACTCTTCCAGGTCATCAAAAAAAACAGTCTTCACGAGAAAACAAGACGCTATAATATGCTCCCAACCATATACACTATTTACTAAAGTCCTAATCTTCATGCTAGAGAGAGTCAAAAATCAATTGGCGCATTTCCCAAATTTTGATCGCGTGGCATCTTCTGACGTTTGCTCATATGTCTCGTACTACAGAGGCTAAAAACAACAAATCAGAGATTCCAAGAAAGATAATAAATGTACAGATATTTAACTCAAAATCACAATGTCTCTGTGGGGATTAAAACAATTCATTGAAAAAAGAATCTCTAAAATCCAATAAGACCATTGTCCAACTGATGCCAATAGCATTCTTAAATACCACAACTACCACTGTGGACCAGGACCTGTTCAAATCTAGATCTATGTTTCAGTTTGTGAGAAGAGTTTAGTTTTATTTTATCTATCATCACGTATAAATTATAATTGTCCTTATAAGTACAAGAAAGCGAGCTTGTTGTGTTATCACGTGTGTGAGCAGTTGGTGAGCTAGGCTCTTCTGCCTTCTTTGTTAGGACTTATACAATACTAATCTAAGTTCGTTGTCTTCTTATAGCAGGAGTCGGGGCAGAAGCAGATATATATTCTTCATTCTCTTCACAGAGTTAAGCGGTTAAAAATTCCAGAGGACGTGTAGTACAACACAATCATTAAATGCAGTCGAGCATGTTAAGACCAGAAATATAATATTAAAAGTGAATTTAAACATTTTGATAGGTCCCATTAATGACTGTGCTGGGGGTATGGGATTGCCAAATACAAATGGCTGCCAGCAATCATCTACAAAGAACCGTCGACAAGGCATGTAATTTCAAATGTGATTAAATAATAAATACTGCCAAGGTGTACTCAGAAGCCCAAAAAAGGTAATTAAATGGATAATTAGGCCCCACTAATGCACTGGTTGGCAGCCATGTATCTCTATAACCTATTCAAAGCTAGTCACCTAGGTTATTGTGCAAGATTCAGCCCAAATGGGTAGTCATAACATTGTTTTTCTTTGATTAATGGGAAACTTGAAAAATAGAATTAAACTTAAGACTCTAAATCTAGATTTATAAAATATAGATTAATAAATTGATTACGTTAAGCTTACCTCAAATCAGATTTTTACAAGTCCAATTTCTTGACTTTGGATTAGGTCTTGATCTAGATAGATTATTAGATGTAGATCTAGATCTAGTTCAGTCTAGAGATTTAATCTAGACTAACCCCATTCCTCGTAGATAAGGATCAAATCTAAATCTAGGCCTAGATTAATCAGTCTCCATTTCAATATCTATCATAGGATCAAGGTTAAATTAGATAGATCTAGCTATCCTGATCTAGATTTGATCTAGATGTAGATCTAGATCTGAGGGTCTCTACTTGATCCTCGAGATTTATATTCAGTTTTTATTTATCTGTGTCTTCGACCTCCGACTCGAGGTAGTAAACTAGATCTAGATCTAGGTGATTTGGTAAAGTTGGATTTAGATTAAGATCTAGATCTATGTCTATAAATTCTAGTCTCGCTTCTAAAACCTACAATCTAGATCTAGACCTGCGATTTGAGATTGTTCAGAAGGAAGGGTAGTTCGCAGAATCAGAGGTTCAACTCTCTCTCTCTTAGCTCAGCCCTGCCCCTTTCTTCCAGCCACTGGCTGTGAGCCACCTGTATTCAGGAGGCCGTACGGCCCCCGTAACCTACATACACAGCGTATTAGCGAAGCGAGTCTGCAGTTAAAGCTGTGCGTGTGTGATCACATAACTACTGTGGTGTTTTAGCCCAATGATAGACAACAGACCTGCACCAACCCTTGGGGGCCCTGATATGTTACAAAGGCTGCAGGCATTCAAGGCACACCCAACTAATCATGAATAGGTCCTACCTGTCGTCCACCACACTCCTTCCCCTTTTATGAAAAGAATGAAAGAGAGAGCAAGGCAGCACATCTTTCCTGTCCCAAACCCATGGGACCAGCAAAAGGCACCCACCAAATGCTGAATGAGACTCCCCTGGCTCAGTCAGTCTCCCCGACTACCCTGCAACCAGCGAGCCGCCTCCAAACAACAAATGGCAGAATCTCCCCCAGGTCCGGCCACACCGTAACCTGTCAATAAATTGCTACCCCGCCATCTGTCACTGGATCCTCCCCACTCCAGTCAGCACTCTGCTGCCCTGCGACCTAGCAAAGGAATCCCAACGACAGTCAGACCCTCATTTTCACCCCTCATCAATTTGGAAGAGAAGTTGAGGCCGCGTACCTTGCCGACCAGCCCGCGTTGTTTCCATCGCAATAACCAAAGGCTGCTGGTCTTGTAACAGCAAAAGGTCTAAACACAAAAGTGAACGTGGATTTGCTCAACCACTTCTGACACCATTGTGGTGTTTTAGCCCAATGCTATACGACAGACCTGCACCAACCCTTGGGGGCCCTGATAATTATGTTACAAAGGATGCAGGCATTCAAGACACATCCAACTAATCATGAAGAGGTCCCTACCTGTCGTCCTCCACACTACCGTTAGTAGCACGTCATCATTCCAGAATGACTGCAGTCTGGCCTCATGCTCGGAACTACCGTACGTCCGCTGCTTCAGTCCTAGGCGGCATTTATTTTAGTTGGCAATGTCTGTTATTTGTAGGGGAAAATTGTAGTTTGCTTACATCGAGGGAGATAATGTATGCTATCTTCAATATATATTGAATTTGTTCTAGGATTTGTTCCAGGAATTATTTTTGTTGGACTCAATGCGTGCTTTTTTGCAAGCCTATCAGTTTGGATCTTGCGATTCTCTTTAGGTGTAGTTCTTCCACCCAGTTTGGATCTTGCGATTCTCTTCCAGTTTGGGTCTTGCGATTCTCTTTAGGTGTAGTTCTTCCACCCAGTTTGGATTTTGCGATTCTCTTTAGGTGTAGTAACTGTTCTTCCACCCAGTTTGGATTTTGCGATTCTCTTTAGATGTAGTTCTTCCACCCAGTTTGGACCTTGCAATTCTCTTTAGGTGTAGTTCTTCCACCCAGTTTGGATCTTGCGATTCTCTTCCAGTTTGGATCTTGCAATTCTCTAAATTCTCTTTAGATGCAGTTCTTGCACCCGGTTTGAACCTGTGCAACTGGCCTTCGTTGCTGTTTTGAGACACCAGTGGAAACGCTCGATCACCCCATTTGGCTGAGGATGATACGATGCGTGATGAAGCTTCATCCCAGGGCGACTGGCAAAGTCACTCCATAGAAAGGACGTGAATTGTAAGCCACGGTCTGATGGCGTGTCTCCAGGAACGTAGAACCTAGAAATCAGGCCAGCAATATGAGCATCCACGAATTCCAAACATCTGGTGCTTTTCAGAGGAATTGCCTCTGGCCAGCGTGTGTCACGGCCGATGCCTGTGAGGAGACAAGAGAAACCAGAAGAGAACTGAATTTGTCCAAAGATGTCAATATTTACATGTGAAACTTGTTTCTCCGGCACAGAGAACTCCCCGAGTGGTGCTGTTGTGTGTCTATGAATTCTAGGACTTTGGAATTGATGACTCTGTCGCATCCAGCTACTGATTTGTCTTCGTATCCGGTACCAAACACATTGCATTTTTATCCGAGGTACATTCTATTCTGGCTTTTACACAATGGTGTGAAGTGGTGTGCACAGGATCAAAGCCTAACATAAGGTCGATTGGGTACGACCGGCAGGTTGAAATGTCGCATAAAATTCCTTGTCCATCTAATAGTGATACTGTGGTGATAATTTTATGCGCATTGCTGCTCTCTTGTAGACGCACATCATTGCTGACCAATTGTAAATTGTATGCTGGCCATGGCAGTGTAAGCAGTGGCTAGTGAGACAATGTTGCTCGTGATATGAAACATCACAAAGAAGTAACAGATTAATATAAAAGAGGGTAGAACAGACAGATATAAAATCTCGTTTGTATCAGTCTCTATCAGATTGTTACAAAATTGATGTTCTTATCAGACTTGTATTTGTAGGGCTATATGTATTTTTGCATGTGTGTAAAGAGGCATGTGTTTCTAAAAATAGTTATGTATCTCTAGCACAACTGGTGTTGTGATCTTGAATCAAATATATTATTGCACGACCAAGGAAGAAAAAAAAATCTCTATATGATATAAAATTTTATCTTATCTTATCTTAAGATGGCCACCATGTCAGACAAAAAGACATATAAGGAGTAATTAACACCCGCACACACACAAAGAAACAACAAAACTTTTCCTAGTTTGGTATGTTTTCGGGCATTAGTAATTCGGTGAATCTGGCAATTTAGAATATATATCCTCCTGGAAAAAATCATAGTAATCAAAGGTGGCCGAGCTTTACTTTTTCCTCTTCTTGTTAACCCGGCCTCGAACACCACACTGAGCAAAACGATCTTTGTCGTAGACTACAGATAATACATAGTCTAACCCATGGATCCACCATCGTTCCCACTAAATGGAGATACAAAATTCTTTTTACACTGGAAAACACAAATAATTATGTATAATAAGACGTGACACATCGTTTGATAATATAGAGGGGTAGAGATAGAGAGAGAGGAGATGAAGAGTGAAAGAGAGAGAGAGAGAGAGAGAGAGAGAGAGAGAGAGAGAGACAGAGACGGACAGAGCACAGAACGAGAGACAGAGATATACTGAGAGTGGCGTGAATTGTGAAGGGCGATAAAAAAAAATTATTTAATTTGAACAAAAAGTTGATTTAAAAGTCCATTAACATTACAAAAATGACAAAAATCGATAATATTATTAATTTAATGCGCTAAATGGTAAATAGACAGTTAATAAACTTTTAGGTTCGATTATCGCAAAAACGCACTCAAAGATGCAGTCCTAGTTTTACTACAGTGCGCGTTAAACGTGAAAAGGGGGATAGAAAAAAAAAAAGAGAGAGAGAGAGAGAGAGAGAGAGAGAGAGAGAGAGAGAGAGACCAACAGGCATACAGATAGAGAGACAGAAGGGCAAAGATAAGAGAGAGTGAGAGGAACAGAGAGAGAGAGAGAGAGAGAGAGAGAGAGAGAGAGAGAGAGAGAGAGAGAGAGAGAGAGAGAGAGAGAGAAACACTGCGACTACATGACCAAAGTCTAGGCAGTCGCATGTGATCACCTAGGCACAGCCGTAACTTGAACAACCGTACGGTCACGTATCATGCAACCTAAATTTAAGATCCCCACAGCAAAACAAAAATATTTCTCGATCTAGATCTAAGCTTAGGTCCCACAAGCTCAAGATGTTACTATCAGACCTGGAAGTAAATTAGCTAGGCTAAGCTGATGGACGCTCTAGACCCGCTGCATTGATCTAGACCTAGATCGGCAGATAGAGATATAGAATTTAGGCTAGTCTATTCTATCTATGTCTAGCCTTAGCTAAACAAAGCTAGGATCTAGACTTTAATTTTATATTTTACACTATCATAATTATTCCTCTAAAGGGAAAATAAGTTACTACTACTAGTATTCTTTATAGATCTAGATAATCTAGGTCTAGATTAAATCTAACGGTGTACGATGTTCAGTAATCATAATGGGTTACACTTTTTGCTTGGAATTCTTCTTTTCTCACATCCAGGTAAGCCTATAGATGATAGATTCTAGATCTAGATCATGTGTTATCTAACCCTACAGATGATTCCTTTTTGAGCTCATTTTAGATCTCTTAAAGTTTACTATTGTGAATTTGGCACTACTAAAGTTTTCAAGTTGTGGTCCCTAACCTGTGTGGGATCGAATGGATGGATGGGCGGAGTTTGATTATTAAAATTTAATAAAGTAGGATACATACCAGCTGTGCTCTCTTGTCTTTTTTATTATAAAATTCGGCTTCCGACGCAAAAGGGCCCAAGTTCGAATCCTAGCTGGTGCGTTCCCTACTGGTTGGGTCGGTGTCAATATAATGTGACCGGCTGGGCCAGGAGTCATGGTATCCCCGCCTTGTCTTGTGTGTGGCAGCACATAAAATTGTCACACGTCCGTCTTGGGGCCCTTCCAAAATATAGGCTATATAGTGCTGCTGTTGGACGTTAAACCAACCCAATCCAACCCATCCTTATAGAGTTAGGGAGAGTGTTCTCTCCCTCACTCCACGTTTAACGTCTCCTAGGTGTCCCTGGAGCATCCCATGAGGCGGTAGGCGGCGTTGACAGAAGACAAACGCTCAGGATGAAGGCAAGACATGATAGATTCTTTAGATGCTAGATCTAGTTCATTCTTTTACTACGAGGCTGGTCCTCTTATGGGGTTCTAAAGTGGAAAGAGAGGATAGATTAATACAAACCTTCCCTTCTACGCTAGCACTAGCAGGGTGGGTAAGATTAGGTTTGTTTCAATTTTCTTTTTAGGAGTTAAGCGGAAGATTGATGAAATAGGTGCAATATCTCCAGATAGATCCTGTTAAAACCCTCCGTGATAACATAGAAGAGGCATATGGACTCAAAGAGTTTTAAAGCAAGCAACTCTCCCCCCCCCCCCCCCTCCCCCCCTCCTCCTCTTCCCCCCTCCCCCCCCTCCCTCTCTCTCTCTCATCTTGCTCTCTCGTCTCTCGCCCTCTCTCTCTCTCTCTCTCTCTCTCTCTCTCTCTCTCTATCTCTTTCTCTTTCATACCCGCTTGCTCTATGACTCTCTCTGCCTGTCTGTCTGTCTGTCTGTCTCTCTACAATTGTTGAAGTTTGCT
This sequence comes from Elysia chlorotica, assembly GCA_003991915.1. Taxonomy (NCBI): domain Eukaryota; kingdom Metazoa; phylum Mollusca; class Gastropoda; family Plakobranchidae; genus Elysia; species Elysia chlorotica. The sequence continues at coordinate 59,591 of RQTK01001023.1, read as the reverse complement.
GACTCCAATGATCAATATTTTCTCCTTTCATTACAACCGGCTTTCTTTTTTTCCCAAAGGGCAGGTTCTTAGACGGAGACGACTGTATTGGGATCAAATGCACCATATTTTGTATTTTGTTCTCGAATCTCATCCACTCACCCAATATCATCCTCTCAGTCCCACCCATTTGATAGTTCACATTGCTAGGGACCCCAAAACTTAAGTAGTGCCGTAATTTTAAGTCTTGGCCAGATATTATGTATATATGGGGATTTTTTTAATTGTTGAGCCTAAATCAAGATCTCGACTTAAACAAGTTGTTTATATAGGCTAGTACTAGTACTTGTAGTAGGTTTCACATCCAATCTACATCTAGATCTAGATTCAAGAGTTGCATGCAAGGTAGGAAAAACATTGTTTGTAAACTCAATGCAGGAATGCCACTTCTCTGGAAATTTCTGGAATTCCGAAAATATACTTCGTGTTTGGATCCTCCGGATATCTTTCTATCTGAGTCGAATGTCCAGAAAACACTTTTTTTTAAAATTCCGGAAAGTTTGCCACATTACAGTATTTTTAAATTTAGGATACCATACATTTAAGGTAAATTCAACCCATAAAATGCTGTCAAGACTATGCCACCCAGAGGGTTTCAACTAAATGTCCCATTAAAAACTGGGGCTTCTTGTTTTAATAATGATATCAGCATAACTATCAGTAAACTTAGATTTAAACTTTAAGGTAATTTAAAGGGTACCTTAAGAAAATTGTTAAATTTAAAATGTTTCTAAGTTAGTTTTAATTGGTCCTTGATTGATTATGTTTGCAGTAGGTATTAAGGTGTAAATATATTAGTGCAAGACACTAGACAAGCCCCAACCCTAAATTTTATTTGGTAACGTTGTTAGTTAAAAGCTTCTTCACATGAGTGGGCTACATGTGTTGTTCAAGCCCTTTTATCCAAACCCTTGTAAGTTATGCTAACGTTGAATTTCTATGATAAAGACTCACTCACTCAAACAGGCACGAAAATAACTGTTCAAAATGTACCTGATTTATTGAGCACTTAAGTTTAACAGGACATGTTATATACAATGCAAGAAACATTTTTTTAAATTCAATGTAGATCATACACAATTATTATGAATCATAATGCATGTACATGTATGTAAAAAAAAAGTGATTCATGACTAGATTTTATAAGCATATTGTGCACTGCCTTTAAAATGAAGAAAAAACAACATGGTGTTTCAGTTACATAGATATCATATCCAACAGTAGAAAAAAAGCTACTCCTCTTTTCAAGGTACATTTTTACATGTATGCTGCAATTGAGCTTTAAGAGAACCATGAACCTCATCTTACAACCATTTCATGCACTGAACGCTTCTTAATTCTATTTTAAAAATGATATATTGGTATCATGTGGGGGGGGGAGGAGGGGAAAGGATATTTTATTACAACAGTTTTTAACAGTCTAACAGGTATATCAACATGCCAAATTTTGAAAATTGTTGATAATATTATGGACACCAAATAAAACCCAGTACCAAACACAGCACAGCAACATTTGCAATTAAATTAAATCTGAAGATCAATTGGAATATGTAACTGTGCCAACAATAGTATCTGTAAATTTTTTAAGGGGAATAACAGAGGCAACAATGAATAATTAAACTGACAAAGCAGAAACATTAACTTTCTGAATATTGGCATCCAATTGATATTATAAATTTGACAAGTTTTTATGTTAAAAAGTACACATAATAATAAGTAAAAAGGTAACTTCTTCTATTTTTAAATGAATAGTGCAATTGAGAGTTTTCCCCTTGCAAGTCCCAAAATGTAGAATTGCGCCTTATCATAGAGATAACCTTGACAAGTGGGTATCCATAGCACGAAACTTAGCAAGTAATATTTATTGCAATTGTAGGGTTAATTAAAAGCATGTGTTAATAAAGCTGAAATATATCACTAGAGTAGATCCATTTAAAATTTTCAAAACATAGCTAGCCCTTCCTGCACAAGTCCTCGGAGCATACTGAGGTTTCTAGAGGATTGATGTTAATTTAGCTGTGGTGATCCCACTCATGGATCTAGCGTATGGCCTTTACTTTCAACCGACCTTTTTATGGACAATTTTCATTATAAATAATGCTTTTACCATTAAGAGAGATTTATAAGGGATTCACTGTTGCTATGAGTAAGAAAATACATCATGGGCATTTAATCATTCACGTATCAGTTACTACTGTGTATGTATACCCTTCACTTTGAACCGACCTTGTTTTATGAACAATTATCAATTTCTATGCTTTTACCATTTAGAGAGGTAACAGAGTCAGTGCTGCTGCTGGTGTAATGTATTAACTGTCTTTTAAAAGACATCATGGGCATAATGCAGCCTTTATTGTGAGCTGAAAAATGATACTAGCTGACTTCTTAAGTTCTGAAATACAGTCATATTATTGGAGCACATAGGTCTCCAAGTAACCTGAGAAATTTAAACTGGAAGGTTAAAAGCATTGTTCTGAAACCCCAAGCCCACCTATTCTGATGGGCTCGGAAATGAGCTGAGTTTTGAAATTATTTAATTATTGCAATTGTATAAATATAACAGTTGTCAGTAGAGATGCACTAAATGGGTTTCGTGAGGGAGGTTATAAAATGCAAGGGGATAAAAATGTACGGTACATACATGTATTGAATTGTATAGACCTAGATCGATCTATAGCGAATTAGCGATTATAAAACAGGACGACTACTAGGGATGAGCTTGGCTGTTGCACTGTCTAGAATTGCAATATGCAGCTTTGTTTACTTTGAGAATAGAACAAGGGTTGGGTGCCTGTGGGGAAAGTGGGGTTATCACTAATGTCACTTTTACTTTGAGAATAGAAAAAGGGTTGGGTGCCTGTGCAGAAACTGGAGTTAACACTGATGTCACCTTTGTCGTCATTGACAGCAAGGGCAAGGTGTCAGGAGAGTGACTGGATTGAGACGTGTGCAGTTTTGAGGTGTCAGGATGATAATGTTTACTATTTGGCACCTTTCTCAATTTTTTTTTTATAGGCTTAAAGCAGATCTCTTCTGAAACTTCTCGTTATTAACAGGGTTATCCGATAAGGGCTCTCGTTATTACGAAAATAAAGTATATATATGCCACAAACATAGAGCAAAACGGAGATTTTAAAAACTCTTGTTATTCCAACAGTTTTCATTATTCGAAATGTCTTTAAAAATGGGGGCTTTCTGTAACACACTCCCTACTACTGTACTAGTAAAGTACAGTAGTAGGCAGTGTGTTACGGAAAATTGCTATGAAATTGCTATGATTGTCAAAATAGCCTTGATAAGAAAAAATTCATGGCTTTAGTTTGGTTTGTTTATTTGTACGAAACATTCACTTCAGGTGTTTTTGTTTTTTATATGTTACTTTTGTGAGTTTGTGAAAGAACCCTTGACTCAAGGCTTGAGACCCTATTCAATCATTTAGAATCATTGGTGTAATTTACTTTCAAAAAGAATAATATGTAATTTAAAAAAAAAATTTTGAACTTTAGCAAAGCAACAAAATTGCGCATTGCATGCATTGAAAAGGAATAGACTTTGTGTTTTCTCCTTGTATTTTAATGGCTATGAAAAGAGCATGAAATACAAATAAATTGTGACTTTTTCATACCTATCATAAGTGATATAATTCTTTTGTGTGATTTTAGAAGAATAATACAGAGTATAATAATATAAATTATTACACCAAAAGAAAAGAAGATTTTTCTAATTTTTGATTTTTTCCACCCAAGTTGAGCCAGCGTGTAGTCCTGTGGAAGAAGGCCAGCAAACAACCTTGAGTCAAGCCGTCAACATTAAACAGTTGTACTAAACAGAATTTAGTGTCTTGGAAAGCTGGCGGTAGTGAGGTAACTCTGTGTACAGCACTAGGATGTGGTGGCAGATACAGCGTTATTTCTGCTGACCTATCTTCTACACTGACCATCAGCAGCGTGTCCAGGACTGACCCCTTCAACATGGAGACCGGGTGGACAATTACTCCATGTGCTGGTTCCTCAATCACTGTCTGTAACAAGCTGGAGGTTTATGGTGAGTCCATACATCCAATTGTTATATTTGTCTTTGTTGTTGTTGTTGATTTTTCTCCTCTCTTCTTTTTTTTTTTTTTATCTATCAGGATGGTAAAGATTTTTTTCTTTTTTTCTGTCCAAAATAAAAGAAAAATGATTGATACAGGGCGGGAAGAGAGAACCTGACAAACACAAACATAAACACTAAGATCAGATAAGATGAATCTTTATTAATTGTCCTTTTGTCCCACCACACAGACTGATGTGTGCACAGCCCCTAGGTTTTTTTTTTAAATTAATTTTATTTTTATTAAGTTCTACAGTGCCTCTGCTAGGTTAAGGTAAAAGAATTTGATTTGGCAAGTTAAAAAAACAAACTTGTATACTCTTAGACCCCTGCAACTGTCAGTGTGTCAGAGAGAGAGAGAGAGAGAGAGAGAGAGAAAGAGAGAGAGAGAGGGAGAAGAGAGAGAGAGAGAATATATTTTGTATACGCGCATTTAAATATAGTCATAAGCCTTAACAGGCATATGTAAACAAACAGACTGAGAAGTATACAAGTAGATGTTTTCTCTCTCTTTCTCTCTCTCTCTCTCTTTCTCCTATCTCTCTCCTGTTTCTGTCTGTGTCCCTCTCTGTATCTCCCTTTCTCTCTCCCTCTCTCTCTCCCTCTCTCTCTTTATCCTATATCCATCCCCTCTCTCTCTCTTCCTCCCCCTATCTCTCTCCCGTTCTCTCCCTACCCCTCCCCCTCTCTCTCTTTCTCCCCTCTCTCTCCCTTACCCTCTCTTCCTTCTCTCTCCTTCACCCTCTCTATTCCTTCTCTCTCTTTTTTCCCTCTCTCTCCATCACCCTCTCTCTTCCTTCTTTTTCTCTCTCTCCCTATCTCTCCCCCTGCCTTTTCTCCCGCTCTCCTTTCTCCCCCTCTCCTTTCTTCCCTCTCTCTCCCCATCTCTCTCCCTTCCCTCTCTCCTCTCTCCTTTCTCCCCCTCTCTCTCCCTTTACTCTCTCCCACTCTCCTTTCTCTCTCTCTTTCTTTCCCTTCCTTCTCTCCCTCCCTTTTCTCTCTCTCCCCCTTCCCTCTCTCTCTCCCTCCCCTTTCTCTCTCTCCCCCTTCCCTCTCTCTCCCTCTCCTTTCCCTCTCTCCCTTCCCTCTATTTCTCCCTCCATTCCCTCTCTCCTTCTCCCCTCTCTCTCCCTATCTCTCTTTCTCCACTATCTCTCCCTCTCTTTTTCCCCTCCCTCTCCCTCTCTCTATGTCTCCCCTCTCTCCCTCGCTCTCTCTCTCTCTGTCCTCTCTCTCCCTCCTATCTCTCTCCATCCCCTCTCTCTCTTTCCCTCCCGCTTCTCTTTCTTAAACTTGTATTTTCTTTGTCACCCCTCTCTTTCTCTCACTCCATATCTCTTTCCTCTCACTTTCCCTCTCATTCTCTCTCTCTTTATTTAAATTGAAACATGTAGATGTTTATTCTCTCTCTCTCTCTCTATCACTCTCTCTCTCTCTCTTTCTGTATCTCTCTCTGTGAATCTCTCTCTCTTTCTGTATCTCTCTCTCTCTCTCTCTCTCTCTCTCTCTCTTTCTCTTCTCTCTTTCTGTGTATGAGTGATCCCCCCTTCCCCTATTTATGTCTGTCTGCCTGTCTCTCTCTATAAGTGTATGTATGTATCCATCTCACTATCCATCTCCCTTCTTATTTGTCTGTCTGTTTTTTGGCTTGCTATATTGCATATCTGTAACAAGATTGCGTACAATCGATACCTCTAATGGCGAGTGTTAACCCTTCAAATGTTGAAGGTAAAGACGTTTCAAGTAGATCTAGATCCACTGAGTTCACAGCCGTTGTGTATTTTTCTTTGGTCTGTTTGTATCATAGTGCTTGTTTACTAATAAATATAGAAAGTTATTATGATTAAATCAGCCATTTTGCCACATACAACAAAATCAACGCTTTCAGTGTTAAAGAACTTGTTTCTACATCAGAATGTTAGGGAATTCTCTCTAAAAATTCTCCACAAAATACCATCTGTCTAAGAATGGGTTCTTCTTGTGCCACACAGGCCGATGTAATGTCATGCAATAGCCAGGAATGAATTAAGAGCATCCTTTCACTGAACCTTCACAAAACCGTATTTATTCTGTACTTGTAGAACCCATTCTCACACTTAAAGGGTAAACAAAGACTTAGTGTAGTGCTCTAACTTTTTATTATTCATTTATCAACATCAATTCAAATACTGTCGCATGCTGCACTTAGGGCTTCTGTTATTATTGGCTAGACAAGGGCAATCCAACAAACTGAACTTTATCTCATGCAGATTTCTAATCCAGATAGAAAAAAAAAATCTTAAAGTAGAATGACAAACACAATTCAACACATATTGCTGCAACTATTACTCAAGGTTGAGCTGGCTCAAGTGGCAGAACGTTGGACCTCTGTACACTAAGTCCCTGATTTGATCCCATCATTAGGCAAACTAATGGTCCAGACTTCATTGCTCTACTGGTGGGTAGCATAATGTGACCTGTGGAGACAAATCCTTGGTATCCTCGCTCTGTCTCTGTGTGGAAGTGCTTCATATCATTGGGCAAATTAATGGTCCAGATGTCATCGCACTACTGGTCGGTAGTACAGTGTGACCTGTGGAGAAATTCTTGGTATCCCCGCACTGTCTCTTTGTGGAAGTGCTTCAGATTGTCTACTGTTACTTTTGGGATCAACATACATAATGTATAGTGCTGCTTTGTCTATTGAAATTATGGGGAGCGGGGGGAGCGGGGGGTGCTTCCCAAACTTGTGAAAGACGTTAAAAGAAATTGTTTGGATACATGTAAAATAACAAAAACACCTGTAAATATAGGACTCTTCTTGGAAACCTATAAGACACCAAACTAATCCATATATGTGTAATAGTTCTTCAATCTCCTCGAAGAATGCTTCCCACCCAGCAACAAGCTTCAGAAAATCATAAATAAGAACACAATAAAACTACGCTACGGCTGCATGAGTAATGTTAAACAAATTATCAATGCACATAACTAATCAATCATGAATGAGCAACAAGAAGAAATTAAGGAAACGAGACTATGCAACTGCAGGAATAAAACAACGTGCCCATTGGACGGCAAATGATTGCAGGAAGGAGTTGTGTACCAAGCAACAATGCAATGGCAAAACAACAATAAAATTGATACATATATTGGAATCACAGAAAACAAGTTCAAAACTAGGTTTAACCAACATAAATGTATTTTTAGATTAGAGAGAAATAGATTTAAAACGACCCTCAGTGAGCATACATGGATATTAAAAGAAAACAAAACAAATAATTACTGCAAAGACAATGTTCTCCATCATAAAAAAGTGCGTTATGATTAAACGAAAAGTTTTTAATTTTAACAAAAAAACTAAGCCTGAATAAAAGAAAAGAAATACTGTCTACGTGCATGCACAGAAGAAAGCATCTTCTAAACAACACAAGAAAGACGAACGAGACGAAGTACGAAAAAACAGTTTTCTGATGAGATGGGCGCAATGGCGCCTCTCGAAACACTTGTGTAAAAACTTCAATAATTATGTTAGTAAAGACCAATCACTTTAATAGGGGGTGTATAGGCTCTTATATATATAGTCGCAACAGGTAATTAATTACATATATATATATATATACTATATATATATATATACTATATGGAGCCAAAATATAGAGAGAGAGAGAGAGAGAGAGAGAGAGAGACTATATCAAGCCACGATGTCTTATATAGATGAAGACATCAGTAAAAATGCATGACGTTCTCACCCAACCTCCCTGTGCCCAGCCCTACCAGAGAACCCGTCCTGTACAGTGAGAGAAGAGCCGGACTCTGGAGATACCAGGTCTGTCACCGTCTCCTGCTCTACCAGCAAAGTCTACCCCAGGGCCGAGTGTAGGTTCTACAGCAAGACGGATGTGAGTTGTGCTTTATGGTGGTGGACAATTTGTGCTATTTGTTGCTTTTATTTTTTATTTTTCTAGTATAAGTTGGTGAGAATACATCATCCGGCATGTAATCACTGTAGTAGCTTCCTGAAGAATGGAAAGACCATTCATTGTGACTACGCAGACAGTTACGAAGAGAAATCCCAGAACAGTTTAAATGTTGGTCTGACAATTGAAAAATCGAATTGTACGCTTTTACTTAGAAGCAACATTGGTTTATTTCTCTAATACACTCTTCCAAACCACTAAATATACAGGTAGCAAAGCACAAAAAAACCCATAGAAGTATGTATAGTGCAGCTGTAGTATTACAAAACAGCAAAACAGCACAAAAATGTTATGGTATCATGGTACATGTATAAAGTTGACTGAAATTAAAAACCCATAAAGTGCGGCGCGTGAATAGACTGCCTCACTTTGAAAGAAGTGCAGGGGTTAAGCTTTTAACATAGTTTTTCAATCTGTGAAGCAGTGTCACAAAAATAGTGGAGTTGTGGTTAATTCGTAGTCATAAGAAGGCCTATCCAATTCTATATTCTATAAGAGCTACCAGAAACTTGAAAAAAAATAGTTTAATTTACCTGCAAGTTTATTTGTTTATAGTCTTGAAAGTATGTTTTGAGCCCCTAATTGTGGTCCACATAGGCTTTGACTTGACTCATAGAACAGCAGTAACAGTAGATTTCAGGAGCATTACTGTTTTATCTGCTGTGTGCTCATGATGACCCATATAAAGCATGAGAATGCCAAATTGTTTTGTGTCCACTCCCAGAACGGTGACTCTGTACAGATCAACAACCAGATAACCTACAGCCACCCGGAAATCAGTGGGACTCCAGTCTACTACAGGTCGGAGTGCTCAGTCACTGTGGAGGTCAAGGATCTAGGGGAGGGAACCCACAGCTTCACAGGATACATCTACCCTGGAGTGACGGGAGGGTACACATTGGTGGGGGGATCGGATGGTGACAAGACTGTGACCCTGAGTAAGTTTGACATGTTCTATGATGAAAGGAGTTACTGATCTAAAGCATGTAGAGATTTGACAAGACTGTAAACCCTATATAAGTTTGGCATATTCCATGATGATAGGAGTTACTGATCTAAAACATGTAGAGATTTGACGAGACAGTAACCCTGAGTAAGTTTGATATGTTCTATGATGAAAGGAGTTACTGCTCATGTAGAGATTTGTTAGAGACTGTGACCCTGAGTAAGTTTGGCATGTCCTATGATGAAAAGAGTTACTGCTGTGAAACATGTTAAGGCTTGAGAAGACGCAGTGTAAGTTTGACATATTGTAAGATAAGACACTGTTAAGGATAACTGGCCAAGAGTAACTGCAGCAAGACCTGTAGAGACCTGACAAGACTGTTACTCTCAGTAAGTCAGGCATGCTTTATGATGGTAAGAAATAGAGGCAGTTACTTAATAAACCTAATATTACTGTGATGGACTTTGATGAAATTGTAGCTCTAGCCGTCCTAGTAAAGATGTATCACACAATCACAAAGGCCATGAAAATAATATACACCTGTCTTGAATCGTCCCACATATACGCCTCAGCAGAAGTTGAGAGTCCAGAGAGAACACAATTGTGGTCTCTTTAGTCTCCAGTCAAGACAGACCGTAGCTGTCGTAGGTCTAGGCACTGGTCTAGAGATTCCATGACTGTGAACCAAATAGGCAACGGTTTAAGGGAGACAACAAATTAAAGAGACTATCCTTACTAGATCTACACTTCACTTCTGTTGCGCTAGGACTTGCATTGCATAACAACGTATAGTTGATAGCACAACAGTTAAAACAGTGTCATTGAGCCGTACCTCACTAGGACTACGTTGATTAATTATAATGATATCTATATCTGCACTGTTTCTTATTAGTTTCTCTTCATTGTAGAAATATAAATTGCTTGTACTGTGATATCATTTGGATAAAAAAAAATTGATTTGAAATTAGACACATGTTAAAAGTTTAAACCCAAAAGATGAAAAGCTTTCAAAATTCAAAGTTAACATACTTTTTATCTAAAAGGATTCTACTGTATTTCGATCCCCCATGCACTCCCTCTCTCTACCGTTCTCTATTTCTCTCTCACTACCTCTCTCTCTCTTTCTATCTCTATTTCTCTCCCTCTCTCTTTCTCTCTCTCTCTCTTTCTCTCTCTCTCTCTCTCTCTCTCTCTCTCTCTCTCTCTCTCTCTCTCTCTCTCTCTCTCTCTCTCTCTCTCTCTCTCTCTCTCTCTCTCTCTCTCTCTCACACACGAACACACACAGACACTACACAGAAACAATTGTCAGTGTCATTAAATTATCCATTACTTAGATGAGATGAGGAGGAGTTGCCTTGAATAGCTAGACCCATGGGGTGATTTATTGAAATTCTGTAATAGATCTTTGTCTAGACACACAATGGTACATAAAATAACTTGTGGTTGGATGTACAAATTTGATACAAGTTGGAAATCTGACTTTTTGAATCATTCATTATGTGTCAGAGAGCATCAAATGTACTTTAAGAGGTTGTTAAAATTATAACTATCATTTATATAGAACCAAAGACATTCAACATAATTGTACATTGGGAAAGAATGATGCATATTGCTTTTAAAGGTTTACAGTGTTGTAGCTCAAGACTTAAATTAGCGACTTGTGCCTGATTTGCCATGGTTTCCTCACACATGGAAGGGGAAAGTGAAAATTATCTGGGCGCATTCGCACCATTTAGTATGGTCTTCTTGGGTGTTGGGCTTGGCACACTATAATTCTGGTCTTAGAAGACACTTTGCAAAGAAATATAAAATTGCAATATGTCTTGTTCTTAGTTACATTAAGGTTAATGGACCATGGCAAAACTCTGTCACCTCTAATGCATTTTTTGCTGTATGAGTTACCAAAGTACTTGTGGGGAGGTAGACCACCAGCCGAGTTTCTAACTTTGTGAGAGACCGTACCGCATGAGGTGTTGACGTTCCCTAACACAATTCTGACATGGAGTGTGCTCAATTAGAATGTGAGACTGTTCACTAAGGTGCCAAGTGACAAATGCATGTATATATTTTTAGGTCAGAACCCTCACTTGTTGTAATTGAAAGGACAGGAAGGATTGGAACTACACTTGTTCTCACTGAAGAGAACGGCATGTTGATGCGTTTGGTAAGTAAATGTCCTCTACTTATTCCCCACAGGTTACCCACAAGCCTCCCATATCTGCGACCCCCAGATGGTCCAGGGTTACTTCACAGCGGAATCTTCCACTTGTACCTGCAGCCTCAACTCTGTTGGTTACCCCAGGGGCACGGCACAGTGGTACCAGGGAGATCAGCGTGTCGGGTCAGGCGGCATTCTAGTTGTGACATATGACAGGGCCAGTGAGTCTTGCTATACTGTTGGAAATCAGTTTTACTATCAGGGTTGATGGGCAGATTTTAGATTAGATAAAGCTTTAGTAATCATGTTCTTGTAATTTTAACAAATAACCTTAGATGTAACAGAACTAACAACTATGATTGCACCAAAACTAAAGATTTGTATATAGGTTTGGTTGTTCAACCATGATATTCAGACTTGGAATTTTTAAAACTGTTTTCATTATGTCTACCTAGTGCATTTCGAAATATTTTTAGTATGTTTATCAAAGAAAATCAATGATAACAGAATTCTGTAGACTGTATGGTGGTCCTGTAACTAGAGGGTGAGAGAATAACATAGAAGTATGGGAGGAAGTCCGGTGGATACTGAATACTCAGGCTGATGTGAGATTCGAATGCTCTGGATACAATGAAAATATGAAACAGTTTCTTTCAATAGAAGTCTTTTAGGTTTATGAAGTAAATTTTTGTCAAAAATCTTCCAATGTAAGACATGTCTGGCAGCACTGACAATTTTGTAATGTTTTTCTATATGGGTCTCAAACTAAATGACCGACTTAGAGGCTACCTTGACATCCCCAGAATTGACTGGCTTTCTCCTCCTCTCCCCAGGTTCTGACCAGAAGACCTACACATGTGAGGGAGATTCGAGCTTGGGGAGGAAAACTGGATCTACTCTCACACCAACCTTTGCATGTAAGAGGCGGTATAGAATTTTATATTCAGGTTATTTCCATAAAAACAAGGCGCATGAATCTGGAAGTTTTCTTGCATGGGGAATATATAGAGGGCTAGGATTAACCTATGTAAGCCTTCACAAGCACCCTCAACTATTCTCATGGAATTCATGATGCCAGTTTTTTAAACAAAAAAGGCTGTTGAAATTAAATAAATTTACAGATTTTCAGAGCGAAAAGAAAAAGGATTTCAATTTCAGCGCTGATTCGAGAAAGGAACAGAAAAAAATCTCTGTTGCCCTCGTTTTGCCGTCTCTGACGGTTCTTGAAAGAATATCTCACATTTTGTTATTGAAATAAGAGGCTTTATGAGATTTCACCTCATGTTTTCCTCTTCTATTCTGCATTTCTTGAGAAGGATGACTCATCTTTCCATCAGGATATTTCGAGGAACACCATGAAGCATAAAGTATGCTGGCTTAGACGAGAAGGGTAATTTTTTTGTTCCTGAAATGACTAAAAGCAAAAAAGTACCTGCCTTACTTCTGCAGGATCAGACAGAAAGAAGAAGATTGTAAGACCTTACTTCATCTAAGGAAGTCTCTGATTCTGGACTTTAACATCATGGGTCTGTCCTGCCAATGTTGAAGTCTTTTGTTTTGACATTTGAACAAAAATTGTAGTGGACAACCAAGTGTTTTTTTTTTTGCAAGCTTTCTAAAAAAAAGAAAAAAAAACCCTGATAATCTTCAAGCCATTGATGTTACTGGCAAAAACATCTACTCTCCCCTCCATGCTCTATTTACAGGGAAGTCTGCTAAAGATGTTTTATATTCAGTCATCTGTGATGGCAAGAAAAAATGTTCTCCACAGATTGAGAACTGTAGAAAATACTTGGTAGAGGTGTCAAGACCATTCAGTAGCCAAAGCAGATATGGAAAAATGGATCAAACATTTCTCAACCTCAACCCATGCCTGGTACATTGATAGAGTGATTGCTGCCACCATGTCACATCATCGGTGCAGCAAAATAAGTAGACCGACAGATGGGACCACTATGTCACATCATCAGTTGCAGCAAAATCAATCTGCAAGAATTTAAGTAGACCAACAGATGGGACCACTATAGTGCACAAGTTCTGGAAAAGTTAAATGATCTTGCCGCTCTCCTGACAAATCTATAAATAATAATACAAAATAAAACATTTTTTTACCGTTGGTGGGATTTGAACAGTGGACCTTACAATCTGGATACCAACGCCCTATCACTTGAGCGATTTCTTTCCAGAAGCTGATGCTCTAACAGTAGTGCTGCCCCCACCCCCACCCTCCTAAAGAATGTAAAAAAATGAACAGCAAAGGCATGAAGATTTAAATTTCAAGGACTAAACCTGGATACTTACACTCCACTTACCAATCAGGATTGTTTATGCCGTCCGTGGTTTTAGTGTGGGAAAACAAAGTGATACGCTTCTGTATAGAGACTGAGTGACTGTGCCATGTTTAGTTTGGCTATGAAATGTACAATAATCAGAGTTTGTGAGTTTCTAGTGGGTGAGGCATATCAACACCAGCTCTCCAACAAGGTAACCCTGGCATAGTCTGTTATTCGGATTGTTAGCAGCACCCTTGTGGATGTGATTAAGAACATCAGGGACAAAACTGACAAAGCCACATTCTGGGCAGTGTGTCTGTGAGAACAAACCAGACCAAGGGCAATCAATTGATTTTTTTTTCATGTGATTCGATAAGATTAAATAGAATCTAAACCATATATTTGAGATGTTAGGTATGTGAAACAAACAGAATATGGGTAAATTGTGTGAGTGTCTTTGCCGGTTTTCCATGAGGTCCTCAAATACTTTCTTCAGATTTATGGACAAAAACTTTGCATGTACTTTGTTTCAGCCAGGTCTCTCCTTTATGGTGACTTTCTTTTTCTTTTAATGAACTGTATGCAGTTGGAATGTTGGTAATCACACTTTATTTCCTGTTTCATCTCATCCAAAATTCTTATAAACAACTCCTCATTTTTGGTTTCTATTGGAAAACTTAAATAACCATTCAACATTTTATCCCCAGTCTTGTACAAAGATTCAGTAGTGGTGGAATCTACCTCAGACACCATCAATATCTGTGACAACAACAACAACTACCAAGTCCAGGTGACGTGCCGTATTTCTAAAGAGAACGTCAACCCTGCACCAAGCTTCAGTTTTTCTCGTGACGGCACCACGTATGACGCTCCCCAGTCTGGCACTGTGAGTGGGGATGGTGGCTCCTACCAGAGGCAGACGTCCCTCAGTCCAGACGCTGGTGGTGGGAAGTACCAGGTCTTCTGTAGAGTGACCAACACTGTCACAAATACCCGGGAGGTGGCAGATACTTTCATTACTTTCCGAGGTGAGTTGGTTAGAGAAACACACGTCGACATTTAGAGATGCATAGTTTGTGAAATATGCACAGAGAATCGACTGAAACAGCTTTGATTTGGAAATTGGATCATAAACCCTTATTTCTAACTTTGGGGAAAGATATTGCATGACAAAAATTGAAATCTGTTGTATTGCAGCCTGCTTAGCTTGTAGAGCTTAGTCAGCTGAGAACATTCTCTTTATGCGGAATGCAGATCTATGCATCTTTGATAATTCCTTAGAGTAAATGTCTAGCAAGAGCAAAAAAAAAATATAGAAACAAAATCTGGCTGCTTCTATAAGAAAATATTGAAACAAAAATAAAATTCAAATTGAGAAGCATGACAAAAGATAAGTTTGTGAGAGTGCTTAGTTCACTACTGGAATCATCGTTGTGAATAAGTGTCTCGCCTCAATATTAGCCCGGCGTTCTTGGCAGAGGTCAGATATATATTTTTATTTAGATAGATCTTTCATAAAAAGTGTAAGGAAAAGACAATGTTCTGAAATATGTAGGACATCTAAATTGATATTAAAAGAAGTAGAGGTAGACAAAGAATAACCTATTTCAGACTTTTTACAGGTCTCTAGACTTGTTACTTGATGAATTAATGAATGAATGAAAATCTTCATTTAAGCACTTAAATATAGTATTGCTAATTATCAGTACATCTGTTATATTATAATTATGTTTTTTACTAGATCTTTATGATGAATCCACTTTCATCGGACAAAGACAAGTTTTCCAAGTTTTTTAAAATTAACAAAATATGCCTTTTTTAAATTTACACTTTTCTCACATCAGTCGTTAAAGAATAAAATGGCTTTCAATAAAAGATAACAACGATCAAACATTACGTGTCCCTGATTCACCTTAATAGAAAAGGTGTTTTAAAAATCTCTAAGCAGGCCATGAACTATATTTAGCTCGCAAGGGTCAAAGGCCTTATAGGAAAGAAGAGAGGGGGGTATATGCAGGCAAAACTAAAAGATTATTTCCTTTTTTCCCTTAGACACATCTAGGATGAGGTTCTCACATAGCCAGCAAGAAGTTCAGTAAAATTTTTGACTGGCTAGTTTTCATCCCTGTGTTTAGAAACGTGTAGTTTCATCAAACATTCATCTTTGATGGAGAACTGCTGTTAGATTTAATAGATGGGAAAGACTTGCCACATAAATAAATTACAATGACAACAAGAAAATTTAGCTACTACACTCACAGATAGCCTTTAGCTTGATCAGATCAAAACAAGTGCATGTAAAATGTAGTAGTTATATATAATTTAAATGTAGTAGTTATGTATAATTAGACTTCTAACCAACACTTCAATCTCCAGAGCCCCCACCCGGTCCACCCCAAATAACAGTCAAAGGTCAGCCCTACCAAGGACTCGACACATCCAACACCATAACGCTGGTCGAGGGAGACACCGAGGATGTCACATGCCGTGTAGAGGGAGGCTACCCTGCCGCACACACCACCCGGCTCCAGTGTGGTCAAATTGTCCAAACAGGTGATGGGAACACGGCCACTGTGAGCTTCACAAGGACTGGTCAGCCACTGACCAGAGAGATGAATGGAGATGAGTGTACCTGTACAGCCCAGCACGCCTCTGGTTGCTATGCCAACAAGGAAACAAAGCTAAAACTCAATGTGTTATGTAAGTACATTCCATCCTGCCTTCTCATTCAAAACATGTACCCATGATGCCTGAAATCTTTTTAATTTGGTGCTCATCATCCCAGCATAAAATTTAGCAAACTGTGTTATGGATGATTCTCTTATCATTGTTTTATTCCATGTAGATGAGAGCATAGTTTATGGCTGTCATTATTTGCAGCCGGGGTAACAATAAACAGAATATATTATTTTCATCCGAGGTGGAAATAAACATAAACTTATTTACACGCGGGGTGAAAATAGACGAAGGTGGTTTTTTTCTAGCCGGGTTGAAAACAGACGAAGGTAGATAAAAAAGTTATTTCATGGAACAGGAACAGAAGTAGCAGATATAGGTCTCTTTGTTGCTACGGGACATATTAAGATATTATGTTTATTTTCACCCGTGGTGCAAATAAGCACACCATAGTTTATACCACTAGACCACTAGGTTCCCTATGACAATGTGCCTTCAAACAGCTTTACTTTCGGCATTATTACTATCAGTCTGTGTTAGATATGTTAGAGAAGTGGCATGCTTTTGATGGTGCGAGCTCTGGTCAAACGATGGGAGTTGTAGAAATCTGTTGTTTTTTCAGCTCTGCACTCCTCAGAAGTAAAAGAGGAAGCAGGACTTTATAAACTGTGGTATGCTATGTCCACTACCTCATGTTCCCACCAGTGTATAGTGGTTTCCGCTGAGTCTACAATCAAAGTGAGCGCTCTCAGGGCGGTATCTTGTGATCTAGGGCCGCATTTCTCAAAGCAAACTGCCCAGCGTTTACTATCGACCAACAAAAACAACAACTATAAGACTAATGTTTTCCGAATCTTCTTCCCCAGATGCTCCAGACGTGACTTTTACTGTGAACTCAGCGGATAGAACATTCAGTAAGGGAGACAACCTCGAGTTTAAATGTTCTGCCCAAGGGAACCCTGACCCCACTATGACCCTGACCAGAAAGGAAACGAGCGAGGACTTGAAAACTGTCCAGACAGGAGAACTGACCCACACCCTCTCTCTAGACTGTCTGGACACCGGGGTGTATGTGTGCTCCGGGCAGAACAGCCAGAAAACAACCAGAGAGGAGATCAGCATCAGTGTGCGCTGTGAGTGAAGGATGTGTAGATCTTTAATAATAAAGACTGGTAGTACCCTTGGTTTGGTTGTTAAAATACACAAAGAGCTGCACTATTACTTAGCATTGTTTGCTGTGTGTTAGCGTATCAGGGTTATTGTTAGTATTACAGCTCATCTGACTAGCTAACTTTTTGTTTGTAGAAATGTTTTTTGACCTTAAAAATATTTCCTTAGCATGTGTACAGTCAATGGGGCCTATAGCGAGTATTTTATAACTGAGTCGACAAAGTTGTAGTAGTTGATTTATTTAATGTGACACACTGTGTTAGCACAGTCTAGTTTTGTGTCAGCAGTTTTACTTCTTTTTTAAATTCAATCTGTTACACATGTTTTCATGTGTAAGCACTTAAGCAAAGTGTGGTCCCTTCTCTTGTCAGAAAGCGATCTATATATTTTTTTTTTAATGTTTATTTAATTCCCATCAAATTCTACTTTTTGTGTCAAGTTTGGATCAAGCAAAAACGAAAGCAGTGGCTAGGGTATAGGATAAACTATACTGTCAAGGAAGGTGGAATTTTATTTTACAGCCATTGGTCTGTATTTAAAGACATCCCCTGGAATGTGTGAGTGTTAAGAAAGTCCTTCTTACATAGTGGTCAGACAGAAAAATCTATCATTGGGTAGTATTGTTATGTCATCTTAGGCATATACACAGTAAAATTTAAATTGTCCTTTTTCTACCAGCTTTGGATGGAAAGTGTACATTCAACTTATACCGTTTGTTGACTATTTCAGGCCCCCAAAAGTTAATTCCGACATTAGATCCGGATCCTCAAGTGAACGCAGTCATTGGAATGTCTGCTGAGTTTGGCGTAGAGATCTACGGGTACCCAGAGCCCAGCTCTCTGTATCTACAGGCGGTGAATGATGCTACAGACTTGAGCTCATCTCCGAGACACACAGTGGTGTACACAGCTGGTCTGGCGCCGTTTGGAACGGTTAATGTGACCATCTCTGATCTTGTCGCGTCCGACTATACCAACTACACTCTGACTGTGGACAATGGCGAGGGGCAGCCTTTGGTGTACAGCTTCTATCTGAATGAAGGTTAGACTTTGGCATGAATTCTGAGTATAATTTGTCACAGGATCTCATTACATAATACTGTGCTTGGAAAGAGAGTTTATCAGACGAGCCGTTTCTCCGAATTGATTGGGACTTCAGATTTGTATGAACTTCAAGACTGTCTTAGCCCAATATGATCCTTGTGAAAAAACTCTGGAACTTGAATAGATAAATGACTGAATTGTCCCTCTGGAGTCAACACCCACTTTGCAATACAAATTTAGTATTACTAACTTATGTTCTAGAACTAAGATGAGCAGCCATGCAATATAGTTAAATCAGGACTTTCAGAAAGTAATTGTTTGGTTTCCTATGTGAAAGATTTTTTGTTGTGTTGTTTTTAATCACAAGACGTCATTTCCTTACCCCCACAAACAATATTTTATAAAAACTCTATAGACACTTAAGTCATTATTTTAGTATAGAGATATGGGATTTATAATCATGTTGACTATCAGTTATAGTCAGAAGCTTTGGTTTTCTTCAAAATCATCATTCAAATTCTGCTTTTGATGGTTTTGCCATCCTATATCATTGAAATGTTCGTTTTCCATATGTTTAGTATGAGAACACTTGAATTTGAAATGAGCTATGTTTTTATGTTTGACTGTCCTGCAGTGAATGCCACAAAGGTACCAGATACAGGAGATGGAGGTGGAGGTAGCGCTGTTATTATCGGCGTGTGTGTCGCTGTGGCCGTCCTGCTCATACTGGGGCTAGTTGCTGCAGTGCTGGTGCTGAAAAGGAAAGGTAAGGGCCAATAGTTCCCATAGCGACACTAGATGATGTTTACCCTTGGTTTTGCATAGAATAAAAAAAAAGAACAATTAAAAAAAAATTCAAAGAGAGTGACAACAGATCATGTTCACTCTTAGTTTTTCGATAGAACAAAACATAAAACTGCAGTAATTACAGTGACACTAGATGATTATTACTTTGAGTCTTTATAGAATAAAATAAAGTGCAGTATAGTGACGTTAGATAAGATAAGAGAAGATAAGATAATCCTTTATTATCTCATAGGGAAATTTTTCTTGGTCATGCATACATAAATACACCAGTTGTACATGTGTGACATAAAAAATAGTGATGATAATGATGATAATAATGATGATGAAATATAATGAACGATTTAAAACACACACCTCTTCACGCATATACAAGAATACATTTAACACTGCATACAAACACAAAGTTCTCGACTGAGATTGTCCCGACCCGGAGACCAACGTTCGCCCCGCTCTAGGTAAAACTATTTTGCAGCCGCCTAATTGATGCTGGTACAAATGAGTTTTTGTATCTCTATCTGTTCTTGCTCTTTTTGATATTAGTCTTTTGCTTCTTTTTGACGTTTCGTATTCACTATGTAGAGGATGGTTTGTGTCTGATGAAATACATTTAGCTTTTTTAATTACTTGTAAAAAATACATGTCTTTGAAAGACGTCAGTTCACAGCCAATAATTTGGGAAGCTTTCTTTATTATTTTTTCTACTCCTTGCGAGTGGGCTTTTGATAGGTTTCCTCCAAAACATGTAATTCCAAAAGAAATTCACGATCAAATGTAATAGTTCTTAGATAGAAAGAGTATTATTTCACCAAACAGTGAACATCAAAATAACTGCCTGTCTCCCAGGGGTTACTTGCCAGCAATACACAATCCATTACACCATCTGTTGAAGGACCCCGGGGTAACTGGATGGGAGGTATCTTGATAACTGGTGTGTTAATTGCTACAGGATTGCTTGATCTTTGTAATAAAAAGAGGGAAAAGATACCACCCGCGCGTTGATACTCCAATTCGTGAATTAGTGCTTTTCTGTTATTCTTTCGTAACTAGTCCTCTGGTTTTATTTCTATACAACTTTATATTTCGCAACTTCATTTTTACTCCAAGAGATTCTTTTCAAACTTTCTGTTTTCTTTTCTCTGAGCCCTTTCTTCACAGAAATATGCAAGTTTTTGTATTATATTGTTTCTCTCCAATAAAAGGCATACTTTCTTCCCTCCGTTGTCCATTTTATTTATTGTTTGTTTGACAATGCAGTTACATAATTCCTTCACCACAGTATAAAAAAAAAACCATATATTTACTCAAACCGCACAATAGACTCCTTTAAGTATATTCCGTGAATGAGTGCAACTTATTTTTAACCGATTTGATTAAATACTGTAAGGAGGTGATCAGTCTGCATGATTTTCTAGCTACTGATAATTTCAAACTGCCATAACTTTTTTATTAGTAGAAAATAAATTAAAAAATTTTTTTTACCTAATGTTGCTTAGGATTTCCTTTGTATTTAGAAGAAAATGAAAAAGATTGGTGGCGTCATTATCTGTAGGCAATAAAAAAAAAGTATACCATATCAAACTAAAAAATCACCCGCGTTTCTTAAAACCTTTCTTAATACCTTGCTATTTTAACATATGTTGCACAAAAAAGAAGCGAAGGAAGAAGAAGATTTGATCAACGCACAGAAATAATTTATTCCAATATGCGCCAATTAGAACATGTCTAAACTACAGTTTGAAGTAGAGTCAATTTTTGCGATTTCAACTGCTCACAGTATCGCCCCTGCTTGTCAGTGAACAGGCCATTAATCCTCTGACAGCCTTATCAGTGTATCAAGTCCCATGGGGACGTGAGGGGCTGCCTGAGGCAGATCAAAGAAAAACCTAAAGATCCAGAAATAGGGGAATATTCAATATTTGTTGCTGTGTATAACTGAGATTCTATGCCTATGGGACATGTGTATTGTTCCTGTTGTTGTTCTGTGAAGCTTAAAAGCTATGATGTAAGTGTAACTTATTTTTATTTTGGCCCTCATAACTGTAGCTTTAAACCATTGATTTATAACTTTTTCACAACAAACAAAAAATATCCCCCTAGGACTACTTGAATTTTTCTCCCTAATTTCGTTCTTTCTCTTTGTCCTACAGGAATATTTAACAAACAGAACAGGTAAGTTTTTTTTTTTAATGACAACATAACCACAATTCAATTAGAGTTTGTACAAGACCATTTCCACTTTTCTATATTTTAATTCCATCAAAACCTACATCTAGAAATAACAATGTACATGTAATAGTTTTAATAGAAATGGGACAGTAGTAAATAAAAGAAATACCCTTAGTCCTGATCACTCTATATTTAATTTTTATTTGTAAATTTAGACACTCATAAGTTGAGATTCGTAAACTATTGACAATCTATCATGACCAACAATTTTCACCAGGGGGCTTCATCAGAACTATCAAAAAGATAAATAAAATCTTGAGCGAGAATACTTATGAAGTAACATTTGAATCCTACACATTGCTTTACTCTTCCCCAGCACTGTCACGCATGATCTAGGAACATTCAACATGTTTTATAGTCATGCAGAATCTTTTGAATGCTGGCTCAATAGTTTTGTTAGCCTTTATGAATGTTTTTTATGTCACAAAATGAAATCCCCTCTGATCCTAAAATGGCAGCTACTCTTGATATGTGCTAAACTTCATGTACTGGTTCCTATCTTCTGATCAAGGGTTAACAAATCCCTGATCATGCCCTCCTCTGTCTTTCCCACTTAATTTTCTAGACGACTTAGATCTTACCCCAATTGAAAAAAATAAATTATATCAGCAGGGCTTCTTCTGTTTTATACATCCAGTCTCTAACTATTAAAAACTTCTTTTCCCCCCAGACCAAGCAGTTCAGGTGAGTTCATTGTGTTTTCAGAGCTTCCAAACGTAGATAAAGAAAGCAAAACCGTGAGGCAACTAGGGTGAATCAGACACAAGTTGCTGGTACAAGTTTTGAGTTACAGCCCATTAAAAATGGAAGAAGAAAAAAGTACTACATGTATATTCATTGAGCCTTTTCATTTTGAAATTAGGAGAAATATCTCTGACCCTAGAAATGAAAGAGTCTCAGTTTTTGTCAACCTCTTGAAGTGCATTTGATGCCTCTAAACACGCTATAAATAACTCAAAATGTTATTGATCCGCTAAAGCCTGATTCACCTTGGTTGCCTCACAATTGCATGTTGTTGTTTTTTTCTAATAATGATTGTTATTAGAATTTAAGGAACCTTTTTGTATCATACGTCTTTTCCCTCTGCCATCTACGGTCTCTCTTTGCATATAGATGTATCTTTGTATATCTGTGTTTTACTGTGTATCTCTTTTACTTTTTCGCCTATTCTCTTCATCTTCTCTCTCTCTCTCTCTCTCTCTCTCTCTCTCTCTCTCTCTCTCTCTCTCTCTCTCTCTCTCTTTCTCTCTCCCTCCTTGCACAAATCAGTCATAATATTTGGTATCAACTTTCTAAGCTTTAGTGTTTCCCTGTTGTAGCTAGGTGGATTAATCTTGAAAGGTTGACGGTGATATGAATGAAGCCTTCACTAGGTTAAAAAAAAAGAGATTAATGACATTCCCTTTTGTTTATACGTCACGAATGATATAACATATATATATATATATCTCAAAATGTTCATATTAGTACTTATGCCAGATTCACCTTGGTTGCCTCACAATTGCATGTTTTAAAAAAAAATCTAATAATGATTATTATTAGAATTTTAGGAAGCTTTTTGTATCATTCGTCTTTTCCTTCTGCTGCTGAAAAGATTATTCTCTGCCGCCTGCGGTCTCTCTTTGCATATATGTCTGTATGTCTGTGTGTTTTTCTGTGTATCTCTGTTACTTTTTTGTCTCTTTTCTTTCTCTTCTCTCTCTGTTTGTTTCTTGGTCTGTCTGTGCATTTGTCTGTCTCTTTCTCTTTTCTCTACCTTCCCGTCTCTATCTTTTCTGAAACCCAGGTTAAAAAAAAATAATTAAAGCCATTCCCTTTTGTTGATACGTCATGAATGATATTATACATTTTTAAATAATAACTTTTTTTTCTCTTATATATGTATATATTTTTTTAATCCTTTATAGAGAATGGATTTTCTCGCCAAGACTCAGATTACTGTAAGTTTTTTTCCCTCTATTTTTATTGTTTTGTTTTTTTATGCCACAAACATGAGTGTAGCTCTAGCCTGTACGTGCTCCAGGGACATTTCACTACGGAATTTAGGGCACAAAATATTACCTGTACATGTAAAGCTTGCTTTCAAATGGTGTGATTCGTTCATTGATCGGGTGTAATTTTTGTCTCGGGTTCAATGGCTTTCTTGATATTTGTATTTTACAGAGCAAAGTAGACTCATTTTGTGCATGGCCTCTCATTTTTCAATGACAATATTATTATTTTATGCCTTAGAGAATGAACAGTTAAAGCTAATGTTCGCCTAAAAATGTTACTGATCGGAAATAAGTATAGTTATCGCTTTACTGAAAGGACCTATGGATTTATAAAAAATTAAACACACTTATTGTTTTACTTGAATGAATTTATTAGAATTTAACAGTTTTTTTTAAAATAAGTGCTATGGATTTATAGGAACTAAATATAGTTATTGTTTTAGTTGAAGGTGCTATGGATTTTTAGGAACTAAATATAGTTATTGTTTTAGTTGAAGGTGCTATGGATTTATGAGAACTAGATATAGTTATTGTTTTACTTGAAGGTGCTATGGATTTAAAATAGCTATTAATATGCTCAATGTTATACTTCAAGACGTATTCACATAGTCCATGGATAAGGATGGGCAAAGTTAATGTTTTACCTAATGACGCTTTTGGTAACATTTAAGCTAACCCTAATCCAACTTTGTGCAGTTAGTTTATTATGGCTGAAGGCATTGCCCCAGCGTCCATGCTGAGTTGGTTTAACGTCCAACATCAGCACTATATAGGCTATATTGTGGACGGGCCCCAAGACGGACATCTGATAATTGTATGTGCTGCCACACACGAGACACACGAGGGATACCATGACCATGACTCCTGTCTCAGCCGGTCACATTATACTGACACCGACCCAACCAGTAGAGAACACTGTCGTCAGGATTCGAATTCGGACCTTTTGCGTCGGAAGCCGATGTTCTACCCCAGGACCACCGCGCCTCCCACCTCTGTGTGGGCACAATAAGTACAGGTTATTATTGTTTGCAAGAGAGCTGGTGAGCAGAAAAATGTGTTAAACGGTACTTTAAATCGTTTACGTGTAGCACGATACATGGAAGAAAAACGACATACCGGAACATGCCGATATGTTTTCAATAGACAAAAAAGGTGTAACAAAATATTTATATATGGCCTAGATGTCATTTCATGACAATGTTAGTCCTTAATGTGGATATATACTGAGATTGAAACAAAACAAAGCAAATCAAAACAACATGGTATTGGTGTTTCGGTCCTGCCTTGGCATACACAATGACGTTAGGCCTGTAACATATGGCAGTGTCAGTCCTCAATCTTAAAAGATAGCGAGGTAAAAATATTTACAAATAGAAACGCCTTAAGCAGTGACTAGCGACATGCAGAGATACGAAGACAAAGACAGGGATATACAGACAGACAAACAGACAGACAGTTTAAGGCGGTGAGAGATAGATAGATAGATAAATAGAGAGAGAGAGACAAAGAGAAAAAAACAACAATTTATCCTCTTTAAAAACTAATATATATATATATATATATATATATATATTGATGCTTGACATGCAACTGTAACTTAGCTTTATGATGTTTTTGTTGAGGATTTTGTGCAGCTTGTTGCTTGGGGGGAAGCATGTGTTTAAAAGTCCGAACAATTTTTTCCCGATGTTTGTACCAGATAATATTTCTCTTTTTTTTGTGTGTTTTCTTCGTATCTTTGGCTGTGTCGCTTGCGTTGTCTTTTTGCAGTTTTGGTTCCTTGTTTGGTCCACTTCTGTTTGTTTTGGCTTCTTTGTATATATATATATATATATATAGATTAGAGTTACCAAACTTCATGTTTTAAGGTTTTCACTGCAGTCCAACCATGTCAGAATGTAACCCTCAATTTATCTTCCTTCGTCCCAACAACAGGCAATGGAGATGCTCATCGTAAATCAGATACTGGTAAGTGTTTGATTTACTTAACACCAAGGTTCAATTAACATATATAACGGTCGAGACAGGAGTCCTAATAGACCTGCACTGTCTCTGTTTGATTTACTTAACACCAAGGTTCAATTAACATAACACCAAGGTTCAATTAACATATATAACGGTCGAGACAGGAGTCCTAATAGACCAGCACTGTCTCTGTTTGATTTACTTAACACCAAGGTTCAATTAACATATATAACGGTCGAGACAGGAGTCCAAATAGACATGCACTGTCTCTGTTTGATTTACTTAACACCAAGGTTCAATTGACATATATAATGGTCGAGACAGGAGTCCTAATAGCCCACCACTGTCTCTATGTGGCAGCACATTATTATAGCTGAGACAGACATAAAACTGTAAGAAAGTTTCCTTGCGTTCTTGGTACCCATTGGCAATACAACAAATTTGATGAAAATGAAAAGGATTTTTGAGAAACACACTAATTGGTTTAGTGTGCTTCTTAAGACTTTTTCATTTTCAACAGATTTTCTGTGTTGCCAATGTTGTTTAGTGTGTTTCTTAAAATCCTTAGAGTCGTGTTACACTGTATAATTGCATAAAAAACAATTATATAATCTATATAGTGCTGACACTAAGTAAACAAACTTATTTTTGCCCTTAGCTTAATTTTTCTCTTTTCTCTCGTCATAAATTTTTTTCAGTTGAGAAGCAGAACCCAGTCTATGGTTCCAGTAACATGAAGCAGAGTAAGTTCATAATTATGCTGCTATGGTAACCCTCAGCCTAACTTCAGTGGGATTGTTGTACCATGTTTGGTGTTCCTGCAAATTTGTTTTGATTTCTCATGATTATCAGGACATCTATCAAAATACTAATACTACAATTTTCTAAGTTTCATGAAGAACGGGGGCAGACCATCAAAGCAAAATAATAATCAACGTTGCATGGTTATTGCAGCAGGTTATATCAAAGCATGATCACTTTTGTGGGTATCTTCATATTTATTGAGGTCTGATTGATTGAAAAACTGCAAGATAAAAATTTACAAAATCTTAAGGTTTGTTCATGCACTTAAAAAATTACATGTACGTATACAAAATTTCATATTTTTCGTAATTTTATAGGTGCGATTGATTTAAAGTCTGCAGGAAATAAAAGAGAAAAAAACTGTTCAGGTTTTTTCTTGTGCTTAAAAATCTACATGTATAGATAAAAAATTCCAGATTTGCTGTAGTAACTTTTTCCCCCCCAATGTTCTCTCTTTTTATTATAGCATTGACCTACAAAAAAGCTATGTTTAAATCGAAATTAAAACAAATCTACAGAAAACAGATTCAAAAGTTCTATGTCACATTCATATTTATTATTTTTTTTATTTATTTGTACAGTTGTCGCGGACTCGGATGAAGGTAAGTGTTCCTATTCTAAGATTTGAAGTGATGCAAATTAACAAGATTAAACAATTGGCTTAGATAAATTATTTCTATCAGACGATTTGCTTATGGTATTTACTACCAAAATTACATGGTTAGCTGAAGGTGATTACCAGAATTGTAGTGAATTGAGAGTAATTATTATATTTCAATATAAAGTGACGGTAGTTATTTTTTAATCAAAATATAAATATCTATGTTTCAGAAGGTAAGATTCGTATTACAGCCCCAAGCCAGATTTAGCAGTAGTCGTATAAACTACATGGTTCACCTTTATTTTATAGGATAGGAGAGCAGAATTTGAGATCAAATCATAGCTGTACACATTTATGTTCCAATTTGAACCCATCCAAATTGGGAGGGGCTAACTGGTGCTAGTGGTGGGGTGGGGGGGGGGGGGGGCGGGGGGGGGGGGGGGCTAACTGGTGCTAGTGGTAGAGCATTGGTCTCCCAACCGGGAGTTCCCTGGTTCAAAACTGACGATCAGTAAAAAAATAATTTGTCCGATTTTCTCTTCTACTGGTTGGGTCGGTGTCAGTATAATGTGATCGGCTGAGACAACAGTTGTCACTATTGTGACCTGTCCACAATATAGCCTATAATTATAGTGTTTACATTGGACCCTAAGTAATTAAACCTAAACCCAAACGTCCTCAACTTTGACATCTGAGGATCTCTTCTGGCACCAGCTGGCTTGTTTCCTACATCTGGTGCTTCATCATTCAAACTCGTAGCTTCCTACTGAGGATTGGGCTTGGTTATCCCAGTAAAAGACAAATCGTCAGTCTTGGGGTACCCTTCCATAATATAGCCTATATAGTGCTGACGTTGGACGTTAAGCATGAAACAAAAAAACAAAAAAAGAAAGTCTGAATGATGTTGTCCATCTATGAAAGTTGAGAGCTCCTACCAGACGTGGCTTCGATAAACCTGTACAAACCTGACCCTTGCTGTAAATAGAATGAGAAGCTCTCACTCAAAGCGCCCACTTTTCATACCTAGGTTGATGTCATGTAGCAGCTTTCTCCATCCTCACTGTTCCACTACTCACGCCAGCTTTGTCTTTGTTCTGTTTCAGTGGAACGCAAGAACCCAGTCTATGGCTCCAGCGCCTTATATCCAAGTAAGGTTTTTATTTGCTATCACGAAACTGTCCACAATATAATAGCCTATAGTAGAGCGGCTGTTGGACGCTAACCAACAAACTGAAACTCAAACATGAATAGTTGTGATGTGGATGTGAAGCAAAACCAACAAATTTGTAGTTTGAGCAAAACCATTTGTATGAGGATTGTTACCCATGACCAATATCAAGCTATAATTGTTATAAACTTGTTTTTTGTTGTTGTGTGTATGTGTTTACATTTGTCTTGGAATCTTTTTTAATTACCTGCTTATCTAGATCGTAATGCAATCTACTGATTCAGAGAAATCTGAAAGATGAAGAGATTTTGCAGTAGAAGTTAAGAGAATTTGCGATCTGCATACAGGAAGTCTGAAATTGGCTTGTTTTGACTGCATCTTTTTTCTATTTTAAATTTCATTTACATTTATTTAGGGAAAATGGTATGTGACTACGAGTCAACTTATTAACAATATTTTCATTATCATAATGATAATAATTATTATTACTACTACTACTACTACTACTACTACTACTACTACTACTACTACTACTACTACTACTACTACTACTACTACTACTACTACTACTACTACTACTACTACTACTACTACTACTACTACTACTACTGTTGTTGTTGTTGTTTTTGTTGTTGTTGTTGTTGTTGTTGTTGTTGTTGTTGTTGTTGTTGTTGTTGTTGTTGTTGTTGTTGTTGTTATTGTTGTTGTTGTTGTTGTTGTTGTTGTTGTTGTTGTTGTTGTTGTTGTTATTATTATTATTACTGCACAACAGACCTTCTACACTTAGCATATGTCTGTCTGGCAGGGAAGACAGTGAAAAAGTCAAGAAACTACACTGAGCTTGAACCAACCATTACATCAGCAAGCGCTGCTCCGACCAACATAAACAGTGAGTGAATGATTGGCCAGATCCAAAGGCTGCTCTGTCTCTCTTAGTGCATGCCGTATTTGTCATTCCCTTGTACTTTTGTATTAATTTTTGATATAGCAATTGAGCATTCTGTTATTGTCATCACTTACTAAAAGTTGCTGTTGGTTAAGTTTTTTGACGGACCATGCACATAGAGGATGTTAGAAAATTTTCAGTGAGCCCTGCAGTTTAATTGAAACTTGTGTTTTAAATATTTATATTGTTTGAAGAGTTATGATTTAACCATTCTCTATAATATGAAAA
>RQTK01001023.1:7385-30081 GCA_003991915.1 Elysia chlorotica | reverse complement strand
GTAAGTGATTGTTTTGGTTGTGTGATCATAACTGTTTCCAGTTATACAACTGTTCCCAGCTACATATACGTATGTTGACAACTGTTCCCAGCTACATATACGTATGTTGACAACTGTTCCCAGCTACATAATTTTTATACGTATGTTGACAACTGTTCCCAGCTACATAATTTTTATACGTATGTTGACAACTGTTCCCAGCTACATAATTTTTATACGTATGTTGACAACTGTTCCCAGCTACATATACGTATGTTGACAACTGTTCCCAGCTACATATACGTATGTTGACAACTGTTCCCAGCTACATATACGTATGTTGACAACTGTTCCCAGCTACATATACGTATGTTGACAACTGTTCCCAGAGAGCCTCACAGAGAGCGATGGTGATCCTTATGAAGACGTAGGCAATGTGGAGAAGTTGAAGCTTGTGAGCAAACCAGTGCCCAAGCCGAAACCGAAGCCGAGCGTGGGAGCAAAACCTTCAAGTCCAGCACCTGGCGCACCTCCGACCTTCCAAGTACAGCACCAGGGGGCAGTCGAGGAGCCTTACACTATGGTCAGCTTGACCAACAGAGGTCAGTGACTCTTGGGTGTTTTTCACTAATATCAGCCTAGTGTCTGTCTTAGCAGAGAGATATTGGAATCTTAGATTTCTATCACTAATATCAGCCTAGTGTCTGTCTTAGCAGAGAGATATTGGAATCTTAGATTTCTATCACTAATATCAGCCTAGTGTCTGTCTTAGCAGAGAGATATTGGTATCTTAGATCTTTATCACTAATATCAGCCTAGTGTCTGTCTTAGTGCGGATCTATTGGAATCTTAAATCTTGATCCACAGTCTTGGAGTCTTAATATCTTTATCCGCGTAGCGTTTTGTAGTAGAGAGATTGGAATCTTAGATTTCTATCACTAATATCAGCCTAGTGTCTGTCTTAGCAGAGAGATATTGGAATCTTAGATCTTGATCACTAATATCAGCCTAGTGTCTGTCTTAGCATAGAGATATTTGAATCCAAAATCCAAAATATAACGTATATAGTGCTGACGTTGGATGTTAAGCAACCAAACAAAAACTCGTGTCTCCTCAGGCAAGCGTCAGGCCCCAACACCAGAGCGAGTCCAGGACGAGGAATTCCTGCCGGACCCTGGGACCAGGCCGGACGTGCCAGTGAAGCAGTTTGACGATGGAGACGTTGGCAGAGGTTCGTGCCACACACTGCGCTCCTTCCTTAAGCTTTTCACTTCGCACGGTTCAAGGCCTTGTGTATATATATATTAATTTGTCCATGTAACATAACACTATTTCTTCGCAATATATATATTAACTTTTTCTACGGCATCTATTTCTATACCACAGGGAATTATTACCCAAACTGCTCACCATTCTTTTGCCCTTTTGTTCATGTGGACAGCTAGATTTGAACCTAGAGTTACGTCGGCCCTACCAACTTGGAGCGACAGTGCTTGTGCTCTGGGCTCATGTTGGACGTCATTATATATACATTATATATGTGGGACCTGTCTTTCTTGTACCTCTCAACAAAGTTGATTTACTTTAAAATTCGTGTTTTTGTTGTTGGAGTATTTGCTGTGTGACCTAAGTTCGAACACATTCTAAAGACCCCAGCATCTCTTTGCCATGCGAGACATGGTTCTCTATCTTCTCTCTATCTCTTGTTATTGCCTTACTTTTGAAGGAGGTTTAAGTCATCTTACAAACATTTGATTGTTATTTCAACATTTTTCGGTATGAGTTTTGGTCACACTCATTCTAAAGACTCCCATTATCTGATTAACATGTTAGACGTTATTTTCTTCCCATGCTAGACACAGTTCTCTATGTGCCGTTTGTCTATGATTATTGTGCTCTATACCTTTAAAGATTTGAGTTAATCTGGCCATCATAGCTCGCTCTTTCTATGACATTGTCCTGTTTGAGCATTGAATTATGACATCTGTCGTAAAGACACTGTTATTGGCCATCATTGCTTGCTCTTTCTATGACATTGTCCTGTTTGAGCATATTATTATGACATCTGTCGTAAAGACTCAGTTATTGGCCATCATCGCTTGCTCTTTCTATGACACTGTCCTGTTAGAGCATATAATTATGACATCTGTTGGTAAGACTCTGTTATTAGCCATCATCACTTGCTCTCTCAGTTATTGTTTGAGCATATTATTATGACATCTGTTGTAAAGACTCTGTTATTGGCCATCATCGCTTGCTCTTTCTATGACATTGTCCTGTTAGAGCATATGATTATGACATCTGTTGTAAAGACTCTGTTATTGGCCATCATCAATTGCTCTTTCTGTGACATTTTCCTGTAAGAGCATATGATTATGACACACGTTGTAAAGACTCTGTTATATCCTTGCCCTGTCCATAGGAAGCGACATCTCTGAGCAGCCGTACGGAAACTTCCCATCAGTGTCTGCTACAGTCAACGATGACGACGGGAAATCGTTCAATAACGGCGGCTTTGACGCCGGTGATGAGAATGTCTATGCCAACTCGGGCAGTGTGGGGGTGAGTTCGGGCTGTGATGGAGGTTGAGAGGGGAGCGGGGGTTACTTGTGAAACATATGTGAATCAATGAATCAAGCAGGGTGAATCTGGCGCAAGTCTGAAATGTGTGACTTTTCAAAGTTGTTGACAGTGTGTGGAGAAGCATCTAATGACTTTAAAAAGCTTGAAAACATTATACACAGATACCTCTATCATTTGTAGAGCCAGCGATAGTTGATTTTATTTGGGTGTATGGACAAGGTTAGTGTACAGTAGTCTCTCTATGTTCAGAGAGCTCGAGACTAAAACTTCTATCTGACTCTTAATTTATCTGCTTGATTTATCCTGGTTGTCTCACATTAAAGTAACCAGTGGAACTTATGAGATGTCACTTGTGAGACGTTAAAGTAACTAGTGGAACTTATAAGATGTTTAACTCACTTGTGAGACATTAAAGCAATCAGTTGATCTCAGGTAGTTTAACTCACTTGTGAGACATTAAAGTGAGACATTAAAGATACTAGTAGAGCTTAGGCGGTAAAACTAACTTGTGAGACATACAGTATCAAGTAAGCATGCATGTAGTTAACTGCCATGTGAGACAAAAAGGTAAGAAGAATGTTTGTTCTTTTGTAAAATATTTGAAGTCTTAAGGGTTACTTTAGGGCTTTGATGCAATCAGGAGAATTACAACTGACAATCAAAAGTCTTTTTCTAATGCTAAGTTAATGAGATACATGATTGTAGTTGGCAATAAACCTCCAATACTTGTTCAATGATATCCCATCATTGACTGAAACATTATAGACAGGCTGATGCCCTTGCTGCGTATGTGTGGCCGCACATTGAGCCATAAGACCCTCACCTGTCTGCTGCCTGGCTTTAGGTAGATGAACAGACTGACTTGTGAGACAGCAGGATAACTTTGGCAGGAATCATTTAATAGTAATTTGATAGAGATTTTGTTTACTTAAGGCTTACGTTCCAGTTTGTTTCTGTTTGATTAAATTGATGAAAAGACAAGTTGGAAATTATTAAATGAATTATATTGAACTGACTTGGATTTAGAGTTATGCAGTCAATATTGGAAAAAAACAAATCTGCCTCACTATCACAATTAACAGAAAAGATGCTTGTATAGAAAGCTTGTAGTGATGCAACATGAATGTGCTTGTATGTGTGAGTGCGTGTGTGTACGTATGTAATGTATGCTTTTTCCTTTTAAAAACCTAACAATTGTTATGTTATTGTCATCATCACCATTATCATCATCATTATTATTATTATTATTATTATTATTATTATTATTATTATTATTATTATTATTATTATTATTATTATTATTATTATTATTATTATTATAATCATACAATTATTATCTTTCTTACGGAATTAGTGCAATATATATTGGATAGTATGATAGCCTATTAATAAAAGAAAACAATTTAGAGAAAGTTGTTTCGTTGCATGGAACTGTAAAAACCCAGGAGTGAAAAGAACTGTAGCTATTAGTATTACATCCACTTGGAACCTCGGGATGTACACACAATTATTATCTTCTATTTTTTCACTTTAAATATATACGCAGTATGCAAATTTACAACTATGAAAATGATTAACTAAATCGCCAAGTATTTAATAAACGCGTCTGTGTGTATGACTGCGAGTGGAGTGTGAGGAGAGACTGCGCTATGTAAACTGCCATAAAGTGAAGGTTCACCGCAAGCCCATGGCTGGAAGTGGAGGTCTTATCTCCACTGGTAGACGCTTTGCTTGGCCTATCTACTTCACAAATAGAATATCACTGTCTCCTATTGAACCACATTAATCATCATGGCCCTGACAATCTTTTTCTGTTAAACCAGGAGTTTCTATACATTTATTATTTATGATAAACAAAAAACTACAAGTTAAATTAATCTAGCAGGCAAACCTAGGAGACGTTAAACCCAAGGATAGAGAGAGTATCTCTTTCCCTCTCTCTGTCTCTGTCTCTGTCTCTCTCTCTCTCTCTCCCTCCCACCCTCCCTCTATCCCCTCCTAGTCCTAATGATGTGATTTGAAACATGTATTACCTCTCTCTCTCTCTCTCTCTCTCTCTCTCTCTCTCTGAGATCAAAGTTCAATTAGTCTAACGTGATGTTTGCCATGATGTTTTCTCTCTGTAGATGCGGAGCTAAATTCACTGACAGGTAACTAGGCTTGCCTAATTGTCTGTGTATAGAGATATATGTCTTGCACTTGTCTGTGTGTGTGTGTGTATATATATACATAACTATGCGCATTGTAACGCGATGTTCCTGCTAATGCTGTGCAGTATCTGACGTGGCTTTGTGCTTGTAGCAACAACCCTCTTGCTTGTAATATTTTGCACAGTTATATTCACTCTATGGTCAGTGTGAACACATACTATTGTGAGCCAGATTGTAATACATGTGTACTTTGACACAGGCAGGACAGAGCTTAAAAGTTTGAAGTTTTTTTCATTTTTTTTTCATGAATAAATCAGTTAGGTGTAATTTTTATTGAAT
Source organism: Elysia chlorotica (assembly GCA_003991915.1). Classification (NCBI taxonomy): domain Eukaryota; kingdom Metazoa; phylum Mollusca; class Gastropoda; family Plakobranchidae; genus Elysia; species Elysia chlorotica. Next base: position 25,030 of record RQTK01001023.1, on the reverse strand, counting down.
AAAACTTTGGTTATTAAGGAAATATTATTTTTAAAGAGGAAAAAAAGAAGTGAGCAAAACTTACTTTCGTTTCTTGCATGCTTTACAATGGTATGTGTTTAGAGTGACAACATGTACGCCAGCTTGTTGCCCTGAGAAAGAATTCTGCCTTTCCATACTGTTATTTCCTATTTCTTTCTACCCACTAAGATTATTTTTAGTAACAGGCTTTCTTCAAAGCAGGTCTAGAATTAAACTTTACAGAATTGATATATACATATATTGCACACCTCTGTCTAATGTTGATCTCATTGTCCATTCCTTGGACCTCAATACCCAGCTTTCCTTTGTAACAGTTTAGAACTAAACCCTGAAGAATCGTTAAATTCCATAGGCTTCATATTGTGTACGGCATGGTGTAGATCTAGATCTCAGCTCAAAATGCACAACATAGTAATACATGTAATGTCTAAAAGACATACCTATTTATATTGAAAACTTTCTACTTGTAAACGCCCTTAATTTTTTTTTTTTGTAACGACAGACTACCCTAATTACAAACAAAAACAACAATATTCAAATACATGTACCTTGTCTTTCATTTAAGATGAAACTATTTGAGTTTACTTCTACAGGAATCAAATTAATTTGTTAAACGAGCACCCATCATTAAGTTACTCATTATATAGCTCCCAATAGTAAGAACTAGACAGCCAATATTTATCTAGCCTGCATGCAACTGAAAAAAAAAGTAATTTTTATGGTTGTCTTTCATAGGTAAAATCTGAAATCTTCAATTAAAACTTATAATTTTATAGTAAGTCCTTTTTCAATATATTGACCTTGTCTTGATGATATCTCTTTAGTGTCTACATTATGCATTGTGACACCTTTAATTCACACCAGTCAGTTGGCTCAATGTAAATGTCCTACCTTATTTCTAAATCACTCTACGTTTTCAGTATTTTAGAAAATAGATAGGACCTTATAGCATTGAGGTGACAAGTCTTTCCTTAGACACCTCTTCCCTTCCTTGCTTCTCAAAAACATTGCTTTATTAACACTGCAACTGTCTATTTAAATTTGTGTAAATATTAAAAAAAAAATCTGACACTTAGGTATTTAAATATATAATATATTATAATTTTTATTGTTATTAGTAGTTTTGAACCCACGAAATTTGTGGAGATTGTTAAATAAACATAGCTAAAAGAACTGGTAATGAATTTGTAGTGGTTAAAACTAATTTATTTTTTTGTAGAAAAGGTTAGAGACCATTAGTAAGTAACATTATTTTCAGTATTTCACAAAGAGATTCCCAAAATCTTTTATTCTACGATAGGATATCACTATTAACGTTTGTTTTGATTTCTCGTTGTGGCGTTTGTTTGCTATCATGTAGAACTTTTGCTTTAACATTTTTTAATAAGTCATAGTCGCTTAGTAGGTAAATTGATCTTTTTTGTTTTAGCATTCTGTTTCTAACACCATAATGCATTGTGCGCGTAAAAACCTGCACGCTCTAGAAAAATGTTGATAATTTAAATTATCCTGAGTGAATTTCGTGTACCAGAGACATCTCCATAAACATTGATCTTCAATGTGTATTAGGTTTAAATAAAAGTATTTGTTTCTATAAAAAAAATCTACATTTTCAGAGATCCGTCCTAATGATGCATTTAATGTTTTTGTGTTTTCCATTAACGTTGATGTTCACTGGTATTGTCCTAGCACTATTGTCCATAAAAGTTGATGGACCCAATCCTTTTATCCATAAAAGTTGATGTTTCCAGTACTATTGTATATAAAAGTTGATGTTTCCAGTACTATTGTATATAAAAGTTGATGTACCAAGTCCTGATATCCATAAAAGTTGAGGTCCTGTTCACAAAACATGCTGGTTTTCCTTGTCCTTCCCCAGGTGCCTTCAGAACCAGACAGGGATGGGGAACGCGCTGCCAGCTACAGCAACAACAGCACCGTGACCAGCGACGCGGATGGGGATGATGTAGGCCGGTACAGGAGCCAGGACGGTTTGGTCTACACGACGCTGGAGTTTGCGACGGGCGGAGGTCAGACTGGAGGTCGGCGCGCTCCATGCGACGACATCGACTACTACGCAACTGAGTACGCAAGCATCCAGGTCGAAGAGTCTAAAATGGGAAACCGTTAACATTCTCACATTGCATGATTTAACCTTTTCATTTGGCATGAGTTTAGGCCTATTCCTTTTGTTCACACTATTTTTGTGGAATTTTCTAAAATTTAGCTTTTATATATTTTTTTTTTAAACTGGAAGGTGTTCAAATCAATTCAAGAAAGTGCTTGTCAAAAAGCTTATCAACCACCGGGATGCCACTTTACCGGAAATTTATGGAATTCCGGAAATATAATTGGTGTTTGGATTGTCAGGAAATTTTCTAACTGGCTCGTGAGTCCTATGTCTTTCCCTCGAAAATTCTGCCATATTGTTTTCCTTCTGGGAAAGAACTGCCCGTTACTATGTGCCTTTCATGCTCATTGCTTGCACAAAGCCAGATCTACAGTCATGAGGACCTTTAGTTTTTTTTTTTTTCAACTGGCAAAGGAGAATTTATCTCTGAACCCAACTAGCACAAGTAGCAGTCAACTGGCGATTTCCAAGGTCACACACCGCATACTTCGGCGTATTTTTAAAAGTGAAATTTATACGCTCTAAATTTCTAAAGCACTCCTTTCTGAACAAATCCGCCTCTTAAAGCAAAGCAATGTTGTGTATGGTTATCATAAAACTACATTTAATTGCGCAACCAAAACCAGAGTAGAAAAAACTTTATTCAAGTTTGCAATTTCGGAAAAGAAAAGCCAAGAACAATGTTTATCGACATGCAATTTTTTTGGTTGTTTTATGCATAATACAGTTTTTATTGGTATCGGCCAGCAGTTGAACTCGTCCAGGTTATCGACTTGAACCTCTAGTTTATCTGATCGATATCGTTTATTCTACTGAATAATATCGATGTGTCCATCTTCATCCAGCCCTCGTCGTTTTTTTCTGACAAATTGATTCCAGTCAGGGTGTGTTTGATCTGACTCAGATCTATTGTCTATTTTAATGACGAAGCCTTGGCCAAACTGTTCTAAGCTTATTGATAATTAGGTAAATTACCTCTCAGGTAAATTTTATAAAAGAAAATGATTGAGGTTTTGATCTAGCTAAAGCTAGATCTATCCGAGACATATCTTATGTGAAAGCCACATTGTATCGGACAATAGGCACATTCTGCATTTAATATAATTTAATTCTAAACTAATATAAACTAGATCTTTATCTGGATTTATGCTTATTGTGTTTTTGTATATTTGCATGTCTTGCTCCAATCTTTTGTTTAAAAAACAACAATTTAGGTTTATTCCTTCGTGAAATGGACACACACAACACAATTAAAAATTTACCGATAATCTGATAACCGGTAATAAAACTAGAGTAGATTTAGAGTAAAAATAAACTTCATTAAGGCGGGTATAAATTTATATAACACACAAAAAAACAATAGGTCTAACAGGAAGCTGGTATAGAAGAAAATCTGTTGTGCGCATTGTTTAGCGGCAAATAGCTGTAAGCAACACTCTCTATTTCCTTTAATAGATGTAACCATATATCATCTAAGGGACATTCTCAGAGCCTCTTTAAACGGACGAAAATCTTGAAAATGTTCAGCTCCTGGGGATCAACCCCCTTTTCTCCACTATCAAAGTTCCGGAATTCTGGCCAGGTTTGGGTGGCATCCCTGCAACCAGAAGAACATGTGTGCAGCGTGATGGATAAAGGTCAAGGCCTTTTCCTTGGGGAATTTCCCAAAAGATTTACAGGTTTTGCAGACTCGGGGGTACCAGACTTTGTTAGATTTTCCAGTGGTGACTTAAACAACAGGAGAGGGGAATACGACTTTGCAGGTTGACAGCCATGGTATTGTAACTGCCATCAATTTCCTCTTGGCCTGTGACTTATAAACTTGTCTTTTTTGTTTGACATTTTCATGTACAGATTGTTAATATGCAGAAGATTTGTTCAGTAGATTTTTAATTACTCAGGATAAATCTGCTGATAGTTAATTTTTTTTTGTACAACAGCACTTTCATGACTTTATCTCTAGAATGCGAATAATTTAAATTGTAATGTGTCAGGTGTAAGAAACTTGTTAAAGAATGATACCTGCACCCCTAAAAGTGCCTTAAGCTGTGACAAATTCTTGGAGGAAACCTTTGGATTTTGCTGTGGAGAGCAACGCTCCTTCTCTCAGTTGTATGTCTCCTCTTAAGTCTGCAAACCTTGTGAAAGATGAATGTATATAACTGTGCAACAGCATTCTCTCATTCTCTTGTATATAGACATATACATACTATGTACTGTAAATAACACACACATATTTTTGTCTACACAGCAATCGTATGTGAAACATCGAAGTAATCTTGAGCACTATAAACCACTTGTATTTATTTGAAGATGACATACCTTATTTTTTAAAACACAACGAATTTTGAAATTTTGACAAACCGTGCAGAGTTGATTTATGTTAACCATTGGTATCTCTTAAGGCTAGATGCTAATGACATTTTGAAATTGTCCATGTTTAGAACAACAAGCTCTCTTTCATAGGATGGGTTTAGAATGTTCAATGTAAAGCCATGTGCTTACTGTGTTAACTGAATATTGGCGATCATGATTAAGTGGAATCCAATTACTTGGTTGACAAAGGAAGGTATCCATCTCTGTCCTTCGCCAGGTCTTTGCATCTGCTAACCCCAGAGAAAGTCCACTCTCTCAGTTTGTCAGTCAACATTCTCTGTTGATGACTTGATAACCTATTTCCTGACACATCGCACTGAATATTACAATAAAGCAAACAAAGGTGAAGATCCTGCCATGGACTAGTCGATTTACATCTTCACATTATTACACTTCGATCAGTCCAATTTGAATTCTTACTTCGCAATAAAAGATGAAAACATTTCTGATTTTCCAAAATTTAAATTGTTATCGTGCGTAATAAATGAAGCAAACTGTAAGTTAATTAACTTAGTTAATAAGGGTATAACTAGGTTTGGCCTTTCTTTTCATTTAAAAACTATGGAGTTGAATAAATAGAATTTTAGAGTAATGGCCCTTGTCTTAGCCTTTGAATGGTGCTCATAAGTCCCTATAGTTGACATGCTAATATGAGAAGGAATCAAGTTCTTAAAAACTCATTGTTATAAGATTTGAATCAGCAAAAACATTTTGTAATAGCTCAAAGAATGAAAGAATTATGTGATCACTTGAAATTAAACCAAAGGAGGCACTACCTGGATGCAAATTATCTCAGCTCGACTTTTATTACTGTGTACAAATATTCGCCCAGCCAACTCTGTTAACCAAATATTTTTTTTTTAAATCTTATTGAGATAAGATTGTACTTTTTAATGCAAATTTTTTCCCATTTACATACTTTGATCTTTAGAAGCCACACGCATGACCCACTGTTAAAGCGGGGGGAGGGTGGGGGGAGCAGCAAGGCATCTTATTACAGAGCTTTCACACTATATATTATCTCTATTGGATATGTTGATCTGTACTTAATACACTATTATTCTGTTTTGTAAAGTGACATACACATCCCACATGCAAGCTTGTTTTACTCACCACCACTGTGCCTTTGTTATTTGCGTAAATCAAAGATTTTGTACTTTATCAGGAAAATGCTTTATTAGTTTGAAGATCAAACTGACAAAAGTGGAGTTTCTTCTAATTTGGTTTTAACATTCCGTATTGTTAGCCAACGTCTTTCTCCGATGTTCATATTTCAGTCGTGATTTTCATGTCTCTTCCAGTGTCTTCTGTGATTGTATTAACAATAACAACCCGGAACTAATCTTTTGTTCATTCTGAACTTTTGTACTGAAGGTTTCTCAACTGTGGCATATAACACTGTTGTTATTTTAATTTAATTTTTTTTTCTTGTTGGTTTTGTTATTGCGAAGCTTTTCAGACTTCTGTAGAAATTCTGAACCCACTAAGTATCATGGCTTAATTATGTATTATTTTAATTACTTTTTGTTTGTTCTGAACTTTTACTAAATAAATTCATATATACTGAATGTTTTGACATAGCAGTATCTGTATTTTCAGAAGTCATTCACCCAGTCTGAATCTTAAAGAAATTGATTGATCCTTGTGGTAAGACTGTGACTGCCACATTGTGGTTTTGATTGGTTTATGATAGATGTGATTTGGTTGGACTTAGCTCTATAAAAGTTAAAACTGCTGCAGCCTTCTTTTTATGTTTTTCCATAATAAGGAAATTGAACCTGGGTTGTCAGCGTCCTGTCAAACCTTTTGCCTTTGCCTGGCATTTTGTAAGCCGATAAGTTTTATTGGAGAGACATGACTCAAACAACAAACAATGATGAGAAGTTCAGGCATTTAATTTTCGTTAATGATGGTAAGCACAGCGTCTTTAATGAGCAGGTTTTTGTGGTTTATCTCTCTTACCAGGCAATCACTCCTACTGATTTTATATACATGCCACATTTACATTTTTATTGTTTGTTGATGAAATTTTATCCAAATCAGTTAGCAGTATTAGTATATTTTATATAAACTTTTGTGTAAGTACTTAGCAGTTAATTTTAATATATATGTGCACATACAATTCCTCAAGTACTTAATTATTAATATGAGTTATGAGTTAATTTTTACTAGGCCCATATGTGTGCACATTAATTCCTACAAGTACTTATGAGTTAATTTTAATAATACTTTTGTGTGCACATAAATTTCTGCAAGTACTTTGCAGTTAAATAAATTCCATTCCTGATTACTAAGTGGTTTTGAAAATTTGTATTGAATTTATTGAGCGGTTTTGAAAAAGGTACACAATTTTAAAATGCTTGAACAACACCTGTTCAACTCTTTTCTTTACAACAAATTTTAAATATCGCAATCCAAAGAATATGCTTTCACATAGCCTGATTTAAAAAAAAGAACAAAACATTTTTTTCTTAATAATGTTTGTGTTGTTTTGTTTATAGTTTAGAAAACCTACTTATTGTAAAGTGCGTTGAGCATGTTTTCTTATAAGTGCACTGTAAAAATGCAATTTGTTTGTGATGAACTGTAAATATAGCTAGCTTTTTATGCTAAAGACTATTCATGTACTTATTCCGTTTTCTAATTGTACCTTTGTTTAACCTGTCTATACCTCACAATATTACCTACAGTGGAAACAGAAATAAAAGCAAAGTCTGATCTATCAACTTTTTCATGAACCAAATTTATCAAGAGGCTTGACTATATTTTCTCTTCGACTGTTAGAACCGGACTGTAAATTTAAAGTCTTTATCATTTGATTCTCTTAATTCAAAGCTGGCAGCATTAATTGGTGTTTTAAAATAAGTATCCGTCAAGCAGAATTCAATGCAAGTTGCTAAACTAGACATGCTTTTAGAAGAAATGGGGTTGGGAGAACATTGCTATACAACAACAAAGAAGGAAACTCCCAAATAAGGCAAGCATCTGTCTATATTTTTAATACTTTTGTGTTTCAACTCTGTAATTCCTATCCTCTTCACTTGAAAATTTAATCCAAAGCCAAGTTTTTAGACTTACGCTGTATATCATGATAAAATCATCAATGAGCGTGTGAAGTGCACTGATCTGTGACTTAATCATCTGGTAAAGGGTTTGAAGGTAACTAAGTATAAAAACTAAATCGACTTTCATTTCTTTTATAATTTTGTAGAGAAAAAAGACGAGACAGTTATTTTGTTAACTTATATTTAGAATGACAATATATATGCTTTATGATATTTCATTTGTTTTAAAATTTTATAGAGAAAAAAGAACAGATAGTTATTTTACTGTTATTTTGTATGTTTAGAACGACAATATATATGCTTAATGATAATCAAATATCATTCTTTTCCCTTGTTTTAAACTTTCCCTGAATTTTCGTGGGACTGATGTAAATTTTTTTGTTAATGTTTGTAGAATTGCTCCAGCTGTGACGAATGAACTCGAATAAAGTTTTTATTAGAGATTTAACATACCAAAAACAATACCTACTTAATATATATCATTTCATTTTTCTTTGACATATGTAGGAGAAAGTCAGTTTTGTGTACATAAATAATATTTATATTTTACTATTTTATAATTACATTTGCAATTGGCATGGAATTTGTTTTCTGTTATGACACTGTCTCAAATTTTCTCCCTCCAAAGCAAGTGCGTAATTTATTTTCTTGCCTTGTTTTTAATTGCTAATCTTTCAACTATGATTTCTTTTCTAAAGCCATGATTATAAATAATATATCTACGTTTATTTACACCAGCGCTATAAATAAAGTGGACCAAAGTCATTCCAAATGTTTTTGCTCTTTTATTTTACAAATCTCACAAGTCAGGTCCATAAATATACTGGCGTGCCCTGATATTTTCAAGCACAGATAGTTCTGCAATTTCTTCCACTAAAATGGCCACATTAAGTGTCACCACATTGTAATGCACAATTTTTAAACTATTAACACTCAGGGAGATAAAGGAGTCAGTATAATGACAACTGTCTTGAAACATGGGCACAACATTACCGTTAATGTGCTGACGTTCTGTAAAAAAAAACTCACTCACTTACTTTAAAAAAAATGAAATCAGCGGATTTTTATTACTACACTAAGCGGCTTTCTAAGTTATATTTAGCACATGCAAATGTACAATATAATAGGCTGAAAATAATCTCAGATAAAACTTCAAAATCCAAGTTCTGACCATATATTTATTTCAAATTGCCATTTTTCAGAACTACATTTCTTTCCCAAAAACGTATTGTAAGATAATGTGCAGAGATTGCAAACACCAACAGATAATTTCTCTAAGCTGAATAAATTTGTGAGAAGATTAAATATATGAACATGTTTCCAGCAACAACAAAAAATGGAAGTGAATTAACCAACAATTTACTTATTTAGCATATCCAACTCAAATACCTGTACACTATGAAGATTATATTTTATCTAATATTCCAATGCATTAAAAAAACATTTCCTCAGAAGCAACATTGGCAAGAAACGCAAGAGACATATACATGTTATATGATTCTTTGAATAAAACAATGAATAAAATGCCAAACTGCAAAAATGCATGTACCACTTTTGGAATATAAAAATCAAAGCGCTGAAAACATACTCCACAACAATGCTTATGCTAAATTAGTAAAAACAATTTGCAAAACAATATACATTGTAGATTGTATGTAATGAGAAAATGGGAATGGGAAGTAGCAGATGTTACAAAGTACAGTAATGTTATAAATCGGTGTAAGTTAAAAAAAAAGTCATGTACAGGGCATTCATTCATTACCTATTGAGTAAAGGCACAACGTGATTGGCTGTCCAGTGCTCTCTAGGCAATCTTTTCTCATGAGCCTCAGTTGCATACCCAGAAATTGCACAAGGGGTAAAAGGCTGAGGTAACAAGATCTGATTTGGATGAAGAGTGCCGTTGAAGAAAGCTTGGGACGGTTTTAGTCCAAGAGAAGGATAGACTGAGAGAATAGGAGTTTGAAATACACGAGCCATCAATTACCACATTTTTATATGAACTGAATTTGTAGGAAATGTAAGTGTTTCCTGTTGAAACGTTTCAATTGCAGTACTAGTAGTGCTATAAAGACTCTCAGAGATTTGGCATTAACAGTCCAATTCATCGTGGGGTAAGTTAAGGAAATTGTGAGAATTATTTTCAAGTTCAATCACAATCCTGCACCTGATTTCTATGTGGCGATCTTGGTTACCAAATAATAAAATACTTAGAGAACCAGGAACACAGTTGTCATCTGAAAATAACTTTGACAGGAGATAAATTTTGATTTAAATGAGGAGTCGTCTCTTGTAAACATTTAAAAGCAAAAAAATCTACCTCACCAAAGTCTTTAACCTTACTTGGTTGTATTTGTGGAAGCGGATAGGCAGCCATAGATTTAGAGAGATGATGCAGCAACATGCAACTCATTGAAGGTGTGACAAGAGCTCAATATTTCCTGCGCTGAAGCAAAAAAATAAATTCTAGACAAAGCTGCAGCAGGAGAATAACCCATGTCTACACAAGTAGGAGTTGGAAAGAATGTCTGAGGACTGTGTAGCATACCTTTCTTATTGCGTAAACAAACCAAAACCTTAGCTCATTTTGCTACTGGAACACTTTTTGTGTTTTCTTTCTCGCCCTTGCAGAGTTAACACAGGGCCCCTGGGCCTACCTTTTTTACCCAACCCAACTGGAGGCTTTGCAGTTTTGATAAAGCAGTACAAAGCACCTCCTCTAATCCCCATTTCAGATTTCCTATTTCTAACACGGCTAAATAACTGTTCATCTTAACTATGACAAAATCCACCCTTCCCATCCCTCAGCAACTCCTCCACCCACTCTATCACAGCCGTCAACAACTCCTACCAGCTATCACAGACCTCAGCGTTATCACTAAAAAGCTGATCCTCTTCATCAATATCATTATTAGACCTAGATCTACGTATGTTTCTATGAAACTTACTAAGCTGCTCTAAAGAAGACAAATATGTAGACATACCTAGGTCAGAGATTTTCTCCGCTATTTCGTGAGCAAGCACTTTTGCAGTGTTCTATTTTTTTTACTCTGACCAAGGTCTGTTAATATTGCAAGACTGCTCTTGAACATGTATCTCTGCATTACCAATTGGATGAGGTGCGATATTCTGATTACATCTCATCCACCTGGGAGAGAACATTGAAATGGTAATGGGTGTCATGCCTTTAGCAATAAAACTTGCCATAACCTGACGACATGGCAAACATTTTGACATAACAACACTGCATTCACAAACACCCTCACGCACAATTCGCATGCACTCCTCCCTAACAATAACATAATCATCATAAACTTCGCATTCCAAGGTGGCAGCCTTGTCGAGCTCAGAAATAGCATGAGAGAAAGCAAATGAGGTCAGTTGTTTCTGCAAAAAAGGGTATTCTTTACAGGGAGTTTGTTTCATTGAGCTCTGGAACTGGCAATGGGAGACTTCATTGTTTAGAGTTTCCAAAACAAGTAAAATATTATCAAACATGATATCAAGAGGTGCATTTTTGGGAATTTCTGACTTTAATTTCTGGTGATAAGACTCAAGCCCATTATTTGTTCTATTACTAAAGTTAAGATGTTTGGACCTTTCAAACTGAACCCATTTGTCTCTCATGCTGTCCCAGTGCTCCAAAAAGTAAATTGCAAACTCATCATCACATTCAAGCAATTTCTCCTTCCACTCTATATATTCACATTCACTTCTTGCATAACAAACTTTCTATCAGCACTCACGAAGATTATCTTTGACAGTCTTGTTACAAGACAAGTCACTAATATTTTTCTCCATAGCCTTTTGCACATGAAAAAGACACAATTCAACAGAAACACTTGGAAAAACAGTCTGCAGACATGAGATTTCATTCATGTCCTTGTCAACCATAAATGTCTTCAAGCTGTCTGAGCATGGATTATGTTTGCGCAAAATTTCAAATATCAAGGAGAGCATATCTTTGCTTTCCTCACATATAAGAGCCAGGGCAATGACATAAGACTCAAGATTTCCGTCCACACACAAATAAGACATTAAGGGCATTTGTCTATCATTTACACAATAAGTTGAATCAATCAAAATGTGCTCAGGGAATGCATTGAATTTATATTTCACAGCACTAGATTGAAAAAATAAATAACGTAGCGTCTGCTCCTCCTCCACACCAACACACACAGTTCCTCCACCGTCTTTGTCATGTTCCTCTGAGAGACGCCTTACAAAGAGTTGGGCATCGTTCAATTCAACCCCATTAACAGTTCTGTCCTGACAAAAAGAAAAATGTAAAGAAAAAAAATTCAGTTTTTAATGCAACACCTATTTTTGATTTTTAAATTATTTAATTTCCTCAATTTGATTTTCTAAAGGGTTTACTGGTCAACCCAATATGAGCTGGGGTGCAAATTGGCTCAAGTGGTAGAGCATTGGTCTCCCTATTGGGAGGTCCGCAGTTTGATAAAAAATTGATTTTCTCCGACTCCGTCTCCTATTGGGTGGATTAGTGTCAGTATAGTGTGACCTGCTAAGACAAGAGTCTATATCTCCCCATCCTGCCTTGTGTGTGGCAGCACATAAAACTACCAGATGTCAGTCTTCGGACCGTCCAGAATGTAGCCTATATAGTGGTGCTGACATTTGAAGTTTTAGCAAGCAACGTAACTCAACTCTATATGAGCTATTTTAATCATTAATTTTTAAATTAAATATAATCTTCCCACATAACCTCAAATGCAACCCATCCCCCCCCACCCTCCCCCCAAACAAAAACCAAAAAACATCAACAACAACAACAAGCACCTGTTCAGCTTTTCATAGCACCACAGGAGATACGCAACTTGATAAGTATTTTGATTTGCTCTGATCTTGTTCCCTATTGGATGGATTAGTGTCAGTATAGTGTGACCTGCTTAGACAAGAGTCCATGTATCCCCACCCTGTCTTGTATGTGGCAGCACATAAAATAGTTAAATATCAGTCTTGGGGCCCTTCTAGAATATAGCATATGCTGACATTTGATGTTAATCAAGCAACATAACAAACTATATATGAGCTATTTTAATCACGAATTCTTAAATAAACTTATTAAATATTGAACACTAGATGATATTTATTATATTCCAAATAACGTCAAATGGCCTTCCCTATGCTAACATGAATATAAATTTGGTGCAATGGATTGTGAAGTAATCAAGTTTACACATGGAGTGCAAACAATATTTAAAATATATCCAATTCACTATAAAAGGCTGAATCAACAAAAATTGAAGAAAAACATGCAGAGTGTATTAACATGAAAAATTTTTTAATTGTATTTTCTTTAAAGAACACTCACATTTGCTCTTGCTCGAGATTCTATGTTGCTGACATCTTTAAGTCGAAGTTTTTTGCCATAGCTGTCTATCACTTGCTGACGAAGCATTTTGTTGGAAACCTTCAGCTTGCAAAGAGGTTGAAGCTCCGCTTCATCTTTCTTTTCGAGCAGTCGCTTTGGGTAGTGAGCATAGGCCATGGCCTAGGGATTTTAGTCATCTAACTGGATGATGCTAATTCTTTTCAAGTCATTTTAAAGTTTGAATTACTCATCTCTAGGTCTCAATTTGACGAAATTCTTGCTGTTTTGCATATCTAATGAAAAACCAAAACACTTACTTATTTCATGATTATGCTAGGCCTTAATAGTTCGGATATCAACCCTCTGAGTCGTCTTATTAACAGAAGCATAAACCTTGGCAAGACATCCTGACTTGAAAGAGCTGTGAGAAAGAGAAAAAAAAACAAAAAAAAACATCAACACATTGTAGAGATTTGAGTCTTAGCGTAAGAGGTGAATCCATGATTTTCTGGAGGGACATAACTAAGCAAGTAAACATTGATCTTGATTTTATTTAAGAGCCACAAAATTTTTGTAGTAGCCTTATACTTATAGAAACAACTCTTGATTTACACATGACATCTCATGCTGGTACATGTACCTTAGAGGAGGTGGGGGTGCATCAATTAGCATTATTGAATTATATTTTAGTGTTTCAGGATCAAAATGTTGCAAGCTATTAAACTATTAGGCTAGTGTTTGTGTCAATGTCATGATAAAAAAAAACACAGCACGATTCATAATTATATTTGATTTGTCGACAGTGTGTACAGTGTAGCAATATCTGGAGAGAAACGCTACAATTGAATAGATCATAAAATGTTTTACATAGGTAATTGATTAATATAGAGTGATCTAATGAATGTGCTGTAGTAGATTCGAATCAAATACCTCCTTTCTCTCTCAACTAAGTGATGTAAGTATTTCGATTCTGGGAACTGTAAGTACAATCTTGCGGCAGTCTACAACTCAAAAGTCTTTTTATTCACATATTCTTAGGAGTTGAGCTACCTTAAACGTTGTATTTACCTCACTAGATCTAGATCTCTATACTCTTAGTTCATTATTTTCGAGTGCTATATATATATATAGTATACAGCTACCCGTCATTTTGTCAACTTAGCAGTGGTGGTTAAGTAGTCTACATACCAGATTATCTAGTTCTTGACTCTAGATAGAGAACACAATGGATCTTTATAACCTATAGATCTACAGCTATACGTGTAGATAAGGATTCTAGAATCTAGTAGATCTAGATATCTAGAATGCACAAACAAGACGTAGCTTACTTCTCAAAACAATATTTTTAAGAATAAGAAGGCTTACGAGACGCAAGCTACGTCATGTTTGTGCATTCTACCCTGGAGCTAGATCTAGATCAATTATTAGATATATCGAGTAGAGGTAATCCAGTTGCTGCTAGAAGACTGGATTACATGCTGATAGTGGAAAATATCCTTCCACATGCAGAAACAACAAATATTAAAACTGTCGGCTTCACTGATCATAGAGCCGTCATAGGGTCCATCAGTTTTCAAAGATTTAAACATGGGCCGTTAACCTTTAAACTTAACACAAACCTTCTAAAAGACATAAGTTTCGTTAAAACAATAAATAACTACTTAGAGAAAGCCAAACAGAACTTTACAGATCTCGACCCCCACTTAAAATGGGAAATGATAAAAGAAAGAAATTGCAGAAATAAGTCAGAGTTACAGTAGAGGTAAACAAACCAATAAAAATACAGAAACCAAACTGAAACAAGAAAACCTGGAGCATATGGAAAAGCAGCTCACAAAGGACCCTACCAATCAAGAGTTACAGAAGAAGATTCTTGATATAAGAAAAGAGATAGAGATTAGGATGGTAGAAGAAACAAGAGGGGCGCAGATACAGCCGGTATCAAATGGGTCGAATAGGGAGAAAAGGGGTCAACATTCTTTTTAAATTTGGAAAAAGTTAGAACAAAACAAAACACAATAAGATTATTTTATCTTACAAATAGTGCTGGACAGACAGTAGACTCATGTAACGGGGTGTTGAAAGAAATTTGTAATTACTATGAAAACATTTATACAGAAGGAAAAACCGATGAGGAAGTAGCCCACCAGACTGACGTATTTGCATTTAGTATTGAAATACCAAAAATTGTGGAGGCAGACAAGGGTTTCTGTGATCAAGATCTCACAGAAGAAGAGGTATTAATCGCATTAAAAGGAATAAGAAACCAATCTTCACCAGGCCTAGACGGTATACCTACTGAATTTTATAAATGTTTTTGGAATAAAATTAAGTCCTTCCTTTTGGAGAGCTATGACTACAGTTTTGAAATGGGTTCACTCTCTCCGTCTCAACGAAAAGGTGTTATAACATTACTACACAAAGGGAAAGATTTACCACGAGATAACTTGGCAAACTGGCGACCAATATCTCTAACGAACACGGACTATAAAATTTTAGCAAAAACTTTGGCCATACGCATGAGTAAGGTAGTAAAATATATAATCAACAAAGATCAGGCTGGCTTTATTAAGGGGAGAAATATCTCGCAACTCCTCCGAGAATTATCAGATGTGATAGAATATGAGGACAGCAACAAATCAAACTCAATCATATTAGCCTTAGATTACCAAAAAGCTTTTGATACAATATCCACAAAATACATAATTCAATCCATGAAATATTTTGGTTTTGGTGAGCGCTTTATGAAATGGATTGAAACCTTACTAAGCAAACGAACGGCGTGTGTAAAAAATGCAGGATTTATATCTAGGAACTTTAATTTAGAAAGGGGTGTAAGGCAGGGTTGTCCCATATCTCCGCTTCTCTTTATCATAGCTATAGAAGTTCTCGCTCTCAGCATCAG
The DNA here is from genome assembly GCA_003991915.1 of Elysia chlorotica. Classification (NCBI taxonomy): domain Eukaryota; kingdom Metazoa; phylum Mollusca; class Gastropoda; family Plakobranchidae; genus Elysia; species Elysia chlorotica. The sequence continues at coordinate 9,197 of RQTK01001023.1, read as the reverse complement.
GCAAAACAATAGTATAAAAGGGATTAAATTACCAAATTCCAACCTACACGTTAAAATTAAACAATATGCAGATGACACCACTTTGCTTTTAAAAGATATTATAGATTTTAGAGAAGTATTAGCAACGATTAAAGAAATTTCTTCCTGCTCAGGGTTGCAACTAAACCAACAAAAGTGTGAGGCGATGGTTATAGGACAGTGGGATGCCTATGGGAAGGAATTACAAGGCATCACATTCAAAACAACAGTTAAAATTTTAGGGATCTTTTTTACCTCGACTACTCCTGCACATATGGTTGGGCAAAATTGGACCAAAAGAGTTGAAAATTTAGAAAGAGTACTAGCTCTCTGGTCCAAAAGAGATCTGTCAATCATGGGAAAAATACATATCATTAAAACATTTGGGTTTAGCTTGTTTATTCACCTCATACAAAGTATTGGTATACCTGATGATATTTTGATAAAAATAAACCAAATTTCCTTTCGATTTATATGGAAAAAAAAAGATTCACAATACCAAAGCCTTTGTAAAGATCAGACGTAAAGTAATGTACAACCTATACTGTAAGGAAGGGTTACAAACGCAGTAATACATAAAAGAAATTCAAACTGCTTTTTATTTACAATGGGCCGAAAGACTGCTGACTACAAGGGATGAAAGTTGGACTATAATACCAAAAGCCTTCCTTAAAAAAAAGTTGGCGGAGAGTTAACTTTTTGATCAAACGTGCCACTTGAATTGGCAGGTCTAAACCTCATAAAAAGTGAATTCTGGAGAAAAGTTGTTGAGGTCTGGGTTCAACATAATGTGCACACTAATCCCTGTGACGGAAATATAATGAATGATCCCATATTTAATAACAAACATATAACTTATAAAGGAAAAGTTCTCCTCATCCAAATTATAAACGTAACATTCTATATGTTACAGATGTAAGCGTCCAAGGTAGGCTAATGAATTATGAAGAGTTCATTGCAAAATACCAATACTACCCCAGCGTGCAGCTAGACTTTAACTTAACTTATAATGCAATTCCTCGAGAAATGATTAAAAATTATGTCGAAAACAGCAGAAAACTTAATTTTAAGAATAGTATTATAGGTCAACTAGGGAGAAAACGTCTCGCATCTTTGATCAAAGAATGTGAAATATCACACGCTGCTTCACTCTGGAAAAGAAAATTCCAAATTATTTTCAATTTAAAGCATTGGACGTTAGCTATGGATTGCACTAAGGAAACCAGGCTCCGTGTTCTGCACTGGAAAATATTAAATAATATTTACCCTACATCTCCACAAGATGGGAATAAAAAGTAACAACCTTGGCGAACACTGCAGAGAAATTGATTTTTATTGAACATTTCTTCTTTAGTTGTCTGTTAGTACAACCGTTGTGGAAAGAATCATCATCATCATTATTCTTATCATCGTCATTATCATCATCATCATCATCATCATCATCATCATTATTATTCTGATCATCGTCATTATCTTCATCATCATCATCATTATTATTCTGATCATCATGATTATCTTAATGATCATCATCATCATTACTATCATCATTATTCTGATAATTACCATTATCATTATCATCATCATCATTATCATTATTATTATTCTTACCATTATTATCATCATCATCATCATCATCATCATTATTATTATTCTTATCATCGTCATTTTCTTAATCGTCATCATCATCATCATTATTATTCTTATCATCGTCATTATCTTTATCATCATCAGCACTATCATCATTATTCTTATCATTATCATTATCATTATCATTATTATCATTATCATTATCAT
>RQTK01001022.1:158942-176747 GCA_003991915.1 Elysia chlorotica | reverse complement strand
AAATTGTGTTTGCGCGGGTCTCAGCCACTGACACCGCGTCGCAAACGCCTAGTTTTTGCGGGCGTGAGGTGTTGGCGGCCTTACTAGACTGTATAAATTGCTCGGGAAAATGAAAAATTCAAGGAAACTAGGCTGTTGGAAAGCAAGGCCCTAAGTTAAAAATTATAGAAGTCAATTTTTTAAGTGTTGAAATAGACTTGTTCAGTTAGAAAATAAAAGTTTTTTTTTTATCTCTCTCGAGCATACCAACTAGAATGGCTGAGAAAAAACACATATTTATTTGGCTTTTGTTCATCGGTAAGTACCAGTATAGTACAATTTTAGCAAAATAATGCATGTAAGATATGATGGTTGCTCCTCCTCAATAAAAACATTCCTCTAATTTTTAGAATTAAGTTGAATATAATTATACTTAAATAGATTGTAAAACTATTTTAAATAATGGCTATGGAATAATTTATTGATGTATTGTGTATTTCAAAGATTTTTTTTTTCATATTATAAACTACATTACTCCATTGCGTTAAATTCCTAAGGCATTTTAAAGGAATTAGTTTCACAAAAGTCATATTGACTAATAGGCCTAATGAGACCACACAACGCACAAGAAATCCACAGTTTTATTAATTGGAATACACAGAGATCGAAAAATCACTAGTAATACCAGTAACAAGAACATAAAAGCTCATAGTAGGAAGAATAAAAATCCTTGAAAGATAAGGATATACAACAACAACAAATAAACACGTTTTCGTGCACAGTAAATGAAGTCTCGTTTGATTAAGGCGTTAAGGATTTTGCGGGACATCAATGTCCACGTTTAATAATCTTCTTTGTATTATATATATGTGAACTGGTGAAATTATTATCGTCTTCTCCGTCATAACCACTCAAGATACAAACTTGAAATTTAGATATATTGGTACCTTGGAATTTTCTGAATGCTTTAGGCTGGTTCATTTATTTTTCACGATGACACATAAAGCATTAATTAGATTTTAGAAATTGAAATTGTTTCGTCGATCAAGCAGCCATTGCTGTTTTTTATCTCAGCTAATCGTAAGTGAAGGCGGACTAGGTTCAAATAGGTGCGGGGCTATAATATTTCAATAGTTGAGATTTCTTGGCGTTACTACAACTATAGTTATTATTGTTTTCCATTCAATGTCAACATTATCACTTATAGATCTATTATCTGTCTCAATCCGTTCGACATGTTCACGTGCGGGCCTCTGTCCGGGTTAAAATACTGAAAAAAATGGGGATCTTTCGGGGTTATAAAACATTCGAGCGCACTTTAAATTATATCTGGATCTACCTCGACTATCATCGAAAAGGGGGCAAACATGGATCTAAGAGATAAATTAAATAATTATATCTAGACTTCTACTACTCATAGATCTACACATAATTTTTTTTATTCTTTTTCCATTCAACATGTTCACGTGCGGGGCTCTGGCTCTGCTTGGGTTATAATACTGAATTCTAGATCTATCGAATGGGGATCTTTCGGGGTTTAAAATTTTTTGAACCCAATTTAATTCTATCTGGATCTACCTCGACTATCATCGAAAAGAGGATAAACATGGATCTAAAAGCTAAATCAAATAACTAGATCTAGACTTCTACTACTCATAGATCTACACATAATTTTTTTATTCTTTCCATTCAACATGTTCACGTGCGGGGCTCTGCTCGGGTTATAATACTGAATTCTAGATCTATCGAATGGGGATCTTTCGGGGTTTAAAATTTTTTGAACCCAATTTAGGTACTATATGGATCTACCTCGACTATCATCGAAAAGGGGATAAACATGATCTAAAAGCTAAATCAAATGGCTAGATCTAGACTTATACTACTCATAGGTCTACACATAATTTTGTTATTCTTTCCATTCAATATGTTCACGCGCGGGGCTCTGCTCGGGTTATAATATTGAATTCTACATTTATCGAATGGGGATCTTTCGGGGTTTAAAACATTCGAACCCAATTTAAATTCTATAGGCCTATGGGTCTACGTCGACTATCATCGAAAAGGGGGTAAAAATGGATCTAAAAGAAATGTTATCTACAAAGAAATCCTGTAAATATCCTAGCGTATGTTATCAAGGCCATTGATATGCCCTTTTAAGTGGTGCACCCATTTGTATCACATTTAATTTGTTTAGCTTTTTTGGCTTTAAACGTCTATCTCTACAACTATGTTTTACCATTTTAGTTGCGCACTGTGACAGTGTCCCAAAATCCAAGCTTTATTTCTATTAGTAATAAGTATAACCTTTAAAAAACATTTTATATCCGTACTGTGTCCCAAAACCTGAGTGAAGCCGGGCATCCCAGCTAGTATATATACAATAATACGTTTAAATTTCAATTTAGTTTGTAAAAAAAAATCAGTGGCAAATCAAGAACCTTTATGTGGATAAACTCCTTTGAAAAGTAAGGGGAAATAACTCTTTTTACACATTGTTTTTCCTACTAAAATCTTCTTTTTTCTTTCTTAAAGACCCTCTATACACCTCCATTTCCTCTTCTAGTCATCCAATCCTTGTAGTTATACCATTATTTCATCTTTGAAAGTACACATTTTCGTGGCAGATTTCAAAACATCCATTTTGCAATAAGTCGTTACTATAATTATCTATATCTTAATTTTAAATAAAATGAAGAAAAATTTCGTACATTCAACAACCAACATACATTCTTTCAAGATACATAAGAGCTTGTTTTGCAAATGCTACTATGGTATTTATTACTGACAATACAAGGATATCGAAATATTGAATATTTTCATTTCTAGCAGCCTACTATCAGCATCCTGAAATCGGACACAACCTATAATATTCTTTCTTTTAAAACGGGTCCCAAGATTAACGTCTGACAATATTACGTACCGCCACACAGAGACAGTGGTGGGGACACAAGGACTCCTGGCAAATACATTTTTGTCCGATCCTGGAATTCAAACTGGGGACTTCCCGATTGGAAAACCAGCGCTCTACCACTTGCGTCATTTCGCCTGCTATATTTTGACGCAAACGGACTTTATCAAACTATGACACCAAACTAGAAAACCCTTCTCTTCTTTGTCTAAAAAGAAATACCCCCCCCCCCTCTTTAAAAAATCATCATCGTTTGTAGTCTAAACTGTAGTAAGTACATTGCCATTTTGTGGAATTATAAAAAAAATGTATTTTTCATTTTAAACTTCGTTTTCACCTGTCACTTACTTAATCGTATTTATTGTAAAGACATTATTGAGTGTGATAACTTAATATTATTTGAACAGAAACGGCTTCTATTCGCTTTGTCAAGTCTTCTACACCATACAGTAAATATTAGATTGTATTTAAAAATATCTGCAAATCTCCCCCCTTCTGTTGTTTTAGACTTGAATGTAAAAGGCTGTGGAGGAAAGAAAACTAAGAGTAAAATAGATAGTATGAATAAAATTGGCTCAAGTGGTTCAGCGTTAGTCTCCAAATCGGAATATCCGTGGTTCGAATCGGTCAAAAAATGAATTATTCCGCTTTCGGCCCCTCCTGTTTGTGTCGGTGTTCGTTTATTGAAACCGGCTGAGACAGGACTCCAGGTCTCTCGTCCTGTTTCATGTGTGGCAGCACTTGAAATTGTCAATTCAATTCAATTCAATTCAATGTTTATTCAGTCAATATATATATTAAGAACATACATATCGAAAATTATTTTGTCAAGCACAGGCTTTGCAAGATGAATACATATAAACAGTTATACAAATATACATGCAGCAACACAATTAGCAAAAAGTTTTACTTAAACATAGTTGTATCTAAGTAGTACACATTAATTAAAAAAAAACAACTAAACTAAATAAATAGATTAAATAAAATAAAAAATAAAAAATTTAAAAACTTAGCAAACATTCCTTATCAATATGGACAAGTGATTGCGCATTGCATAAAAAGTTTCAATAATGTGATTTAGTAAAGTACATGTAATAATGATGGTAAAATGCACTAAAATGTATTAATTAAGTTCGCTTTTAAATTAATCTAAATTATTATAGCTGTAAATGTACACCTTCTAGTAACATTATAATTTTTTTAATTTCTCTTGAGCCATTAAAATGTTTGACCGAAGCGGCCACACCCCTTAAAGGCACGCATTCTTCTCCCATGAAGCAGAAGATCAAAATAACGGCTAGCAGGGTGGGAATTATCATCACGTATTAATTTTTAGCTATTTTTCTTTCCATACGAGACATGTAAATAGTTTCAAGTGTAAGAAGGTCTACACCTGTCAGCCTTTCACTGTTACGTATAACTGAGTTTATTTTTTCAATCTCAGCTATTGGGTATTAGTCTTAGGATTCGTGCACAATTTAGCCTATATAGTGCTGTCGTAAGACGTTAAGCAAGAAAATAAAACAAAGTCAAGCCAGAAGAAAGGGTTTCAGACGGTGCTGGCGTGCCGTAAAAACACACATGGGGTATAGAAGAAAATGCGTCTGGTGTGTGTGTGTAAAGGGGAAGGTGGATAAAATAATGTTCTTGCTTTGATAACAACGATCATGTATATCTTAGATTTTGCTTTTGTTTTGCTTTGTTGTCTTGTTTCGAAAAAAAAGTAATATTAAATGTCCCCGCAAAAAGACAAATGAAACATTATGTTATAATTATCTTTAAATTGGTTCATACATTATATATCAACATATAAATACTCCAAGTAATGTCTTAGGAACAAAAATCATAACTAGCTAAGTGGTTTCCCAAAATAAAACTGCGCAGGAGTTAAATAGTTCGACAAAATTCAAGGCTGGGTTTTAAAGCTCTGATTTTTCCCGATCGCTACAGAAAAGGAAGAGCGTTTATTCGGAAATTCAAAATTAATTATCTTAGTTTAAAATGTGCATAAATACATTGTATAATAACTTAATTTGTATGGGGAAATATGTATCTTTCCTTACAAACCTTTTCAAAATTTAGAGAAACGTGCCAATTGTGGTTAAGTTTACTATTAGTCACTAGCTAACCATCCACAACGCATTTCCTATCCTTTTGAAATAGCCTGCCTATTTGGACCTTAATATTAGTCTTTAAGCCCCCTGAATAATGGAATAGATATGATAATAGATATTTTACAGCAAACGATTGACTTCGCCCGCGGCATTGTTAGGCCGATTGTGGATATGAACTTAAAGCTCGCCCCGTAGGGCTTGGGGAAGGTTCTAGCGCTCCATGTATGATCTCAGTCTATGGTTCAGGATAACGAGCCGCCAAACCTGAGGACGAATTGATTTGAATGAGGAAGAGTTTAAGCCCTCCCTTATCAATTATACATACTAATATGGGCGCCTTGGGCCCATTTTAGTTTCACTTGGCTCTTGCCTCTCCCAAGATGATTTATTCAGTTGTACTGAGTGACGTATACTAGAGGAAAATAGTATATTTTTGTTGTCTGACATTATTGAACTGTTGAGTTTAAAAAGTCGCCTGTTGAGTTTTGACCATTTTCCTAAAGGAAGAACTAGATAAGATTGCTATGTTCTATTTTTTAATGATAGTAGATTAAAGCGTGACGACTAAATGCATGACTGAAGGCACACTCTGCCATTTTAACGAAGGAATTGGATTTATGGATAGAATTATTCATCACCAAAACTAAAACTATACGGATATTTACAGTGGAGAGCGCTGCGACGGCCAAAAGGTTATTTTAATTTATGAACATTGTACGGTTATGCTCTATTTATTAAAGCAGAAAATATCTGAAGATAAACATAGGAAGATCGGTGACTAACATTCAACTAGGACAAATCGTTTAATTCTAATTATTATGAAGTTTCAATTTATGAGTCAGTTCTTGGTTTTCAGATTTTGTAGCTACAAGGCTCCATATTTTTGCGCAATGGAATAAATTCTATGGATGGATGTTATATCTTGATAAACATTGAAATTATCGTCGTTAAATCACTTTCTTTACTATCACTGCAAGACTCGCTCTGTCTACCACTATCATCTTCATCATCATTGTCTACCAATCTATCAATCAATCAATCTATCTATCTATCTATCTATCTATCTATCTATCTATCTATCTATCTATCTATCTATCTATCTATCTATCTATCTATCTATCTATCTATCTATCTATCTATCTATCTATCTATCTATCTATCTATCTATCTATCTATCTAAGATAGATAGATAGATAGATAGATAGATAGATAGATAGTTTTTTGTATTGTCCTACCTTGAGTTTACGGCCATTCCATGCGACACATGTGTTTCGAGCGGTTTCAGCAACCGCTCTCTTCGGGCGTCTGGTGTAACTGGCGTTTAGTTGCTTGAATCCCGCCTTTATCTAGCGCTTGTTCTTTGAAAGTATATATATATTTATCTAACTACCTACCTACCTACCTAAGCGTCTACCTACTATATATCTATCTATCTATCTATCTATCTATCTATCTATCTATCTATCTATCTATCTATCTATCTATCTATCTATCTATCTATCTATCTATCTATCTGTCCATCTATTCATTTATCTATTTATCTATCTATCTATCTATCTAACTATCTATCTATCTACCTGGCCTATCTATCTCACTCTTTGCTGCTTGTCCTCCTGTCTGTCTGTCTGTCTGCCTGTCTCTTTCTCTCTCTCTCTCTCTCTCTCTCTCTCTCTCTCTCTCTCTCTCTCATTCTCATAGTCTATAAAGTGTTGACGTTGAACGTTAAGGAACCAAATAAACTCAACTCAACTCTGTGTGGCAGCACATATAATTGTCAGACGTTAACCTTAAATATAGCTTATACAATGCTGATGTTGGACGCTAAAGAACCAAATCAACGCACTCAACTCTGTGTGGCAGCACATATAATTGTCAAGACGTTAACCTTAAATATAGCTTATACAGTGATCTATCTATCTATCTATCTATCTATCTATCTATCTATCTATCTATCTGTCGACCTATTTATCTATTTATCTATAATTATTTCTACCCACCAATTATCTAATTTCTCGACATTTTGTTATTCTCCTACTCCCCTTGTCCATTCGTCTGTCTGTCTGTCTATTTAACTGTCTGTCTCCCTGTAAGTCTCTCTCCCTCTCTATGCCACTATCACAAGCTCATTCCTCATCTTTGATCCCGATCTTTAGCAACTCACGCCGATGAGACTGTATTACCCACTGAGCCGCACTATTATCACCTAAATGTCGCTCTGTCGCGTGTCAAGTAGGAATGAACCGTTCTTGGTGTTGTCTTTGACGCCCGCTCTAGCAAATGGTGTCATAGCTCGCTGGCGAGGAGGACGAGACCGTTGGCACGACAGCGATTAACACCTTGATGGCCACTGGCGAGGAGGAGGAGACCGTTGGCACGACAGCGATTAACACCTTGATGGCCACTAAGAAAAACTTGGAATGGAGCTTGAGATGCTCCACTGAGCGTAATGAGGTCGCCGAAAAAGAGAATATATAATTAAATCGGGTCGTTGCTTACTATAGATTGCGTTGCCTATCTATGTCATGCACCATAAGCCGGAACCTGATGATAAATTGAGTCGTTGGTTACTATACTGTGAGCACCTCTGCCATGCGCAATGAACTGGAACCAAAAGCTGTTAAAGAGTATAGTTTCACTTCAAGTGGTACGATTAACATGTTAGTTGTTCACAGTGTCTTCTATTGCTGTAGAGCCTGTTTGAATGACTTAATTATTTAGAACGATTTCGCCAGCGTAAAAAAAAATCCCCAACAAATCGAACAACAAAGAGAAATTAATGACTCGCCTGTAAATAGGAAAGGCACACCCAGTGGTAAATAGTCTACCACAGCAATTGAAATACATAAATTGAGAAGAGACTTTCAAATAGCTGCTAAAAACGCAATTGGTCCACCACCTAGCTTAATGGTCTATGCAATGCAATAATCTTCTGTGAATGTATGCTTTTGTTTTGTAAGGATATAAATATTTCTATTTCATATCCTGTTTGAATGAGATTTGAATGTGTAAAAGTACCATGAGCTGGGAGTCTTGGAAATGGCAAAACGGCGCTCTATAGACCATCTGTACTATTAAGTGGTATAACTGAATCTCAATTCCAACAACACATGGTAGGACTAATTATTGTGCTAGAACCAAAATAAATTGTACGAGGACAGCCGATATTTGCCAATGTCACATATACCTAGATGGAGATATGGTAGTTGAGATTATTTTGCAAACTGCTTCCTGTTACCCTCTTTTTTATAGCTATGCATTGCCTCCTGTGTAATGAGGTGTAAAAAAATATGCGGAAATCAACATATCTCTAATAAACAGAACTAAATGTAAATCACAAAACAACAGAAAAATTTATGGTTTAAATCATTTCAAAAAGTTGACAAATACTTTTTTTTCAAAGAGTCATTGGCCCAAAAAAGCAAACAACTCTCCCCAACAAAAAACAAGGTCAAAGAAAAAAAAAAGCAAAGCAAACCAAAACAAACGACAAACAAAGCAACAAACAAAACAAACACAAAAAAACCCTTCCCCAAATTTTTTTTTTTTAATTTCTGCTTTCTTTTGGATTATTGACTTTCTGTTAACGATTACACCACTAGGTTTTGGTTTCAAGGAGAAGCAAAATCAAATTACCAAAATTATATTACCATCTAAACCTCTCGTAGTATCTTCCTCAATATGCAAATGAAAAATCCATTGAGAAAACTATAAAAATTAAACTACAAGTCTACAAGATCGATTTTGTGCGTATTTTTTAATTGAATGTCATTAACATTTCATAAGGTTACCATTTATGGACTACGCCAACGTATTCATTAACCGATTTCTATTACTTGAAATAGGGAAATAGAGGGACTTAAGAAATAAATATTTAAATTGAATGTTGTTTCAACACATCAACAAAATACTACTACTACTACTACTACTACTACTACTACTACTACTACTACTACTACTACTACTACTACTACTACTACTACTACTACTACTTAATAATAATAATAATAATAATAATAATAATAATAATAATAATAATAATAATAATAATAACAATTATAATCTTATTATATATTTGTGAACTGGTGAATTTATGATCGGCTTCTTCGCCATAACTACTCAAGGTACAAACTTGAAATTTATGTATAACAGTACCTTGGAATTTTTTGAATGTTTTAGGCTGGTTCCTTTATTTTTCACGATGACGAATAAAGCATTAATTAGATTTTAGAAATTGAAATGGTTTCGTCGATCAAGCAGTCATTACTGTTTTTGATCTCAGTTAGCTAATCGCAAGTGAAGGCGGACTAGGTTCAAATGGGTGCGGGGCTCTGCCAGCGTTATAATATTCAATAGTTGAGATTTCTTGGCGCTACTACAACAATAATTATTATTGTTTCTTAAACCCATTCAATGTCAACACCATCAATTGTAGATCTATATAATGTATTTTTTTCTTTCCGTTCAACATGTTCACGTGCGGGGCTCTGTCCGAGTTTTAGTACTGAAGTCCAGATTTATCAAATGGGGATCCTTCGGGGTTTAAGAAACATTCGAACCCAATTTAAATTCTATATGGACCAATGTCGACTATCATCGAAAAAGGGGGTAAAATGGATCTAAAAGAAATGTTGTTTACAAAGAAATCCTGTAAAGTGGTGCACCTATTTGTATCACATTTTAATTTGTTGCGCACAGTGTCCCAAAACGCAAGCTTTTTCTCTAGAAGTGTAACTTAAAAAAACAACATTTTTTTCAGTACAGTGTCCCAAAACCTGAGCGAAGTCGGGCATCCCAGCTAGTAATAATAATGATAAGGAAAATCATCGTCATCATCATCATCATCATCATCATCATCATCATCATCATCATCATCATCATCATCATCATCATCATCATCATCATCATCATCTATTAGTAATAAGTATAACCTTTAAAAAAAACATTTTATATCCGTACTGTGTCCCAAAACCTTGAGCGAAGCCGGCATCCCAGCTAGTTCATCATCATCATCATCATCATCATCATCATCATCATCATCATCATCATCATCATCATCATCATCATCATCATCATCATCATCATCATCATCATCATCATCATCATCATCATCATCATCATCATCATCATCATCATCATCATCATCATCATCATCATTACATCATAAGCATAAACAAAATTGTCTTTATAATTCTTAATTCATGACCATCGTCAATTCAATGTACAGCTGGTTTAGACAATCATGTACAGCTTTGCACACAAACAAATCATACCAAGTAGACCTCTCATACTATTTTCTCAAACCGGGATAGATCGGTAAAGACCTAATATATGGTTGTGCTAAGAAACCCAGATGGATAATAAATGTATCGTTAGGATTTTTAAACTGAAAATAAATAGAGTATAATTATGTAGATATGTTTTTCTTAAGCTAAAAAATGAAAATATACATAAGGACTAATCTAGCCATGCATTCACAATGTGTTAGAGTTAGATGATAAAATAAAATAAAACCTGCCCAACTAACAGCTCTGGAAATTAATACTTAGTGTACTTCAGTTATGAAACTGCTCGACAACAAATTTTATTGGAGCTTTGAAAAGAGACCTTACTACCCAAAAAAGTTTTATAAAAAGAAAAAATATTAATTTAAAAAAATCAACAACAAACATATTGATTGTAAAAAAGAAATCATGATATGGGCAAGAACATTATTTAGAACGCCGAAAAAACAAGATAAAAGAGGTGGTAGCCCATATCATGCCTACAAATCGGCCTTTTATTGATTTATTGGTTGTTAAAAGCCTAAAAAACTTTCCATTTTCTAGCAGGCCTACTTAGTTTACGGGATATTTCGACAACCCATTTAGGATTATAATTATATATCATTTAAAATATTGTTTTGTTGTTGTTGTGTAAAACATATTTGCATAATTATTCACATAACTTTTTATGTGAACACGCCAAAAGAGCATACAAGAATCTAAGAAGTTGGTAAATTTGTTTCATGACTAGGAATCATTTCATCTAGATTCACTTCAAAGCCAACATTATTTTTTTTTAATCCGCATTCCAGTTATTTTACTTCCACGGATTTTTAAGCTGGGTTGATACGCTACATTTCTAGCCTGCGTCCGCGAGAGTATTTTAGATCTCATGTAAAACTTTCTGTCAATAACTTGGGCAAACCCCTCTTAGCATAAATCCTTTTACACTTGTGCATGTAAAAATAATTACAAATTTTCTGGGCCAAATGAAGCGGCGGATCCAAATTTTAACGGACTCGTCCAGAAAATCTGACTTTTATTTATGTTCGTTTATCTTTCTGGGCATAAGTTTTATGCACAATCATACCAAACATATTCTTTCTACTACCATGGTTGGGTGATATTGCAAAGACGTCCTTATTTTGTGAAATCTTTGCTTTGACAATGACGTCGTTATCTCTTTGGACTCTATGCTTCTTTTGCTATGCAGTTTGCATTCTTCATTCCAACTTTGATTTCTATCTGAATATAGCTGTTCCTTTTGCCATTTTTACTTCACAATCGTTTAATGGCTTGTTATGCGACATTTTTTTAAACAATGTCTTAGGCGCCTTATTAGACTCCCCTTGTGTTTATAAAATATATATGCCTTTTTTCACATATACCGATATGAAATAGAAAATTGTCTTTCATTCCATGATGGCTCTTTTCTCTATTCTGCGCAACTATGATGAATATAATTTTTTTTGCACTGGAAAAAGAAATAATGAAAATAAAAACCATGCAATTCACACAATGACAGGCAAATACCGCCTTTCAGAATTACTCACCGTGAAGACGTACTAGCGTAATTTTATTTAACTGGAAACAAGATTTAAAGCTCACTTTTATATCTCTATAAACAAATGTTCGTATAAAATTTTGATCAGCTAAAATACGATTCGTATTACTCGAATCTTACGATTTTTTATTAACAAAAAAAAATATTATCGTACGTGTTTAAAAGGACGAATTATTACATAACTACAGCTTAATGTCTTCTTTTTCCGCATTAATATTTTGAGAAACGTTTCAAGATTTAAAAAGCCAAAAATTCTCTCTCTTTCTCGCTCTCTCTTGATCATTAATAACAAAACATACACACACATATAAATAATTATATCCTACAAATTGCCAATGTCGTTATAAAGAGTAATTTACCGCCTTTCAGAATTACTCACCGTGAAGACGTACTAGCGTAATTTTATTTAACTGGAAACAAGATTTAAAGCTCACTTTTATATCTCTATAAAAAAATGTTCGTATAAAAGTTTTATCAGCTAAAAATCCTATTCGTATTACTCGAATCCTAAGATTTGTATGAACAAACAAAAAATTATTATCGTACGTGTTTAAAAGAACGAATTATTACATAAGTACAGCTTCATGTCGTCTTTTTCAACATTTGAGAAACGTTTCAAGATTTAAAAAGCTAGCATTTCTCTCTCTTTCTCGCTCTCTCTCGACCATTAATAACAAAACACACACACACACACACACAAATATATATATATATATATATAAATACATACTACATAATACCAAGGTCGTTATAAAGAGTAATATAAGTTATGGTAATACCTAATATTGTTGATAACTGAGAAATATAAGATTGAAAGAGACAATTTGAAATTTTACTTATGAACGTCTGCTGGAAGAAATGTTGACAGAAAAAAGATATAAAGAATATTAAGGTTTGGGGTTAAACTAAAGGGGGCTGATTACTCACTTTTCTTAAATGTGTTTTCACTTTTATTATTTTATTAAAAGGGGTTTAACCTTTTTAAGATACGCGGCCCGAGGAAATCATTATTCCAAAATAATATCATACCAAATCCACCTAGAGCAAGTCATAGTCGTATGAAAAGAATGAATGAATGAAAACGAACCCAATACGGTGCGCGGATTAAAATTGAAGATTACAATGCCAGCTAATACAAGAAAGAGGTTTCCACAACCAGCGCTTAAAAGTGAAAAAAAAAATAACAAAACAGTCCTTCCCAAGCGTCTGAGAGGCAATTTTAATATGGTAAAGTTAATGATAACACGTCATTTTCAGCGACTCTACTATTTTAGTCATTTCATTGAAAAATATAATTATTCAACTCTGAGTCTTTTTTGTTTGAGGATTTTTGTTTGTTGCTTTCATCCAAGCTTGTCGCAGTTTCTCGTAGTTAGCCTCTTTGTTGTTTACTATGCCCACATAATATAAATGCATGTAGCATAATTATATACAGTTTTTGGGATGATCGCTAACAGAGCACAGAGTAAATAATGCTTATAAACATATTGACAACGCAATAAAAAAAAAAGGAATTAGTAGATCTAAGGCCGTCAGTACAACCTCGCAGTAGTGAATGATTCGTAGTAAGCCTTCTTATTCACATTTTGTTGTAGTACTTATGGCCCCTAATGCCTCGCCAAGTTTAGTTGCGTTTTCTTTATATTATCCGGGAGAAATTATGTGTTTCCATAGCACATGTCTCGGAGTACTGTGGAACAAGCCAAATGTTTAAGTTTTAAGTTTAAGCTGAAATATTTAATTTAGGTATAATTTTGTTGCTGTCACAAACCTACTGATGGTTCTTATCTTTTCGTGTCAGTTATTATTGGTTCTGATCCCCTCATAAATTCTTATTAAAAGATTATAGCGAACTGTTAGGTTTTTCTATTAAAATTTGTATACATTGGCCCAGATATTATGAAGCTTTTGCAAGACAAAAACAACAACAACAACAAAAACAACAACAACAACAACAAAAACAAAAACAAAGAACAACAAAAAACGTCAAAAAGAACTGAAAGAACGTTTCTATTTTTAAATTGAATTAAATTAAAAAGACTTGTCTAAATGGTACGGGTCATTCTTATTCTTCTTTTAGATTGGAAAAAAAAGTCTAAAAGGTTGTCAAATTTTTATGGGAAGCAGATTTGCTTCCAACGAATTCACTGATTAAGACTTCAGATATCTTTTTTGCCCTACAGTCTAGACGAGTAGTGGCATCGCTATTGTTGCCGATGAACAACCATGAACTATTCTTGTGTCAAGTCGTTTGTGCTTTTTAAAAATGTGATTTGTCGATACTGTTGCCTTGGAACTGCTGACATATTTTTTCAGTGCCTGATACCAATCAGGTACTTAAAAAAAGGAGGAGATGACTTTTGCTTCAGTCCGTCAACTCGTTTTACCTAATCACACTGTTAAAAAAATAATCATAACAGAGTTAATTAAGAGAAGAGCGTCGGTATTTCTTTCCTTGGTCCTCATAGTCTTCATTCATGTATTTTTAGCTAGCAGCACCATTTCATATAATACGATACTCTGATTTTAT
Organism: Elysia chlorotica; assembly: GCA_003991915.1. Lineage (NCBI taxonomy): Eukaryota > Metazoa > Mollusca > Gastropoda > Plakobranchidae > Elysia > Elysia chlorotica. The sequence continues at coordinate 162,391 of RQTK01001022.1, read as the reverse complement.
AAGAAGCACTTTCTACTGTTGCCGTTTTGTTATGCGAAATTTAATTCTAAAGTGCCGTCCGCGGTATGGCATTAGGAAACCAAATTTTTCTTCGATGTTTTCTTTCCCAAGAAAACCTTTCTCTAAAATCCCAAGCAAACAAAATGTCTTTTTTGACGGCAGAGTACCGGTATTATCCGCAACATCATAAAATCTATTCAACAGGTCGTTAGGAAATCTCCTAAACTTGTATTCGTGGGGTAACTTAATAGTCGACAAAAATTGATCAAACTGAAGTTTCCATTTAAGGTTAGAAAAATGTATGCCAAGACCACAAAAAAGCATGGCAACTAGTGCTTCTTTTTCTTTAATTTATTGTACTGGATAATCCACTAATTAATCATTATACATTTCCTCTTTAGCTACGTATCTATTATGTGATATATCCCCATATCCAGTCACCCATTATAAGGCTAACATCTACTATAACTCAGCACAGCAATCAGAGTTTATTGTCAATATCTATAGATCTATTCTTCGGTTTTCATCAGACCAAGTCTCCCAACATTCTGTGGGCTTATACCACGACATTACCCTACAGTTTCTGTGAATATGTTCCCAGTTATACTCTCTCACTAGCCAGTATACCACAAGCACAAGCATTACAGTCTCTGCTAATATGAATCTATCATGTGACACATCCCCAGATCTAGTCTCCCACGAATATAACCTGATCATAGGCGCTACAATTTTGGTCAATAATTATGTCCCCAGGTAAACTACCTCACTATACAGTATTCCACGAACATAACCACTACAATGTCTTCCAATAGGCCTATGTATCTATCCTGTGCTTTTTACCCAGCTCTAGTCCCCCACTATAATAGCCACGACTGTAACTCATCACAATCTCTGGAGTTTCTGTCAATTATTTATACATCCTGGTATACATGCCCAGATCTAGTCTCCAACGCTCTCTGATCATAAGCGCTACAATTTGTTTCAATAATTATGTTTTCACCTATACTATCTCGCCCTTGAGTAGAATGTCGACTTTCGACGCAGGATGTCCGTGGTTCAAGCTCCACCCTGGCGACTTCGTCCCCTACTGATTGGGTCGGTGTCAGCACATGTATACTGTGACCGGCTGAGACAGACGTTAATGGTGGGGCTCATTCACAATATAGCATACATAGGCTGACGTTGGACGCTAACCAACAACAAACAAAAAACAAGCTATACCACGATCACAACTATAACAATTTCTGCCAGTATGTACTCGTATATTTTCTGTGATTATGTCCCCAGCTCTGATCTCTCACTATGCATTTGCGGGCCCAGCGCTGGGTGCCCGCACCCGGCGAATTGTTGGCGGAAGCGCGGTGATCCATGGGACTTGGCCATGGCTCGTCTCCATGAACTTCTTGAAGGAACACGCCTTTCTTGGCCATGGCTCGTCTCCCTGAACTTCCTGAAGGAACACGCCTTTCTGGAGCTGCAGGGCTTGGACCATCTGTGTGGAGGGACTCTGATCGCCCCACAGTGGGTCCTCACGGCGGCTCATTGTGTGCAGTAAGTACTCCCCACTAAACATTATTAAGCATAATGTTGTAATAAGTTCATGTCTCGCCTTAAGATATGCGAATAAGGCTTAAGACGAGCTGTAAGATACCGCGACATTGTTCTTACGACACAAGAGGCCTTAAAGGGGCTCTAAGAAAAATCGGAGACGATAAGTAACGGAATCTGAACGAGCCTCCAATCGTTGCTCTGTCCTAGACTTAAGGAGTCAACGCACGGCTAGAAAATCCTATGTCTAAGGAACTTAATTATGCTATCGGTTTTAGTCGTGTGTATCGCAAGGCGTTTATGTTTAGGGAAGCATCGCATCCATGGATCAATAGCATTGTCACCTTCACAGTTCACATTCACCCCACGAAAAAGTTTCAGGTCTACATTTTTGCTGGTGACTAGGCAAGCTACCATTTTGACAGCCATAGTTTCCTTGTAATGAGGACGATGGAAAAGCTAGACCAAACAAAATCCAGTAGGCATAATAGTATTCTTGTTATTATCTGAGCTAGAGCAATATGTATAGATCCAATCTCGAAAAGGTGTTTAACAAATTAATACTTAAAAAGAACGAGATATGGCAGTTGGTCGTCAGTTGATTTAAAGAAAACCCACCAACAACAAACGACGAGTATTAATAATCTATCCGTCTTGAAAAGCAAAGAGTACTCAGAGTTTAGAGAAGAACATTAATAGTAAGAATTATATTTCTCGATTAAAAAAAACAGCAATTGAAAATAGGGAATGAGATTTCGCAAAAAAATATTCCACTTTACTGGAAGACATAAAACATAGGCTACCCAACAAGCATAAACGCCGTAGTGTTATCTTGTAGTAGATCTAAAAAAAATTTGTTTGTTTGTGCACTTTGAGCCATAAGTACAACACCACGGTGGTATAGCTTACATGTTCGACATGAGAACATGTGATAACAAAGATCTATGTTCTCTTTTAAAGACTAGAATAAGCCGCATTATATAGCATTACTCCCTGTTGCTTGATGAGCTAACTAAAACGTAATAAGAGCTCATGCCAAATAACTCCTTCTGTATTGGCATTTTATACTATGTATTGGCTCAATATTTCTTTAAGTTGTTCTCATTTACATCTAAGTAGATACGGGGATCGGCAATGATCATATTCTTCCTTTTTTGATTTTTATTAGGATGAGCTGTCAGTCTTTCATTTCTTTTCAATCTTGGATCGAGAATCCACACTGCAGATCCCTCACAAGCATTGCATGTCTGCAGAGCATGCAAACCTTACACTTTTTTGCCCGCATAATTCTTAATATCTTGAGATAGATTCTAAATCTATATCTAAATTGTTTAGAGGAAAAAAAGCGGCTAGATTGAAAGCGGAAACGGAAGAATTTCAGGGAGAATCACTCTCGCATGTGGAAATTCTTCCATTTTTTGATGGGGCTATAAGGCGAAAGAGAGGCGCGTTTTATAAAGCAACTAGTATCCTGGTACTCTATACAATTCTCATCCTAACGAATAACCCATTTATATATATAAAAAAAAAGCATAAAAAAGAACAAAACAAAGCAAATCACCCCCCTCCCCCCAATCCCCAGTCTAATTTCATTTAAAAAAAAGGAGGTTAATTCCACCCCGCCCTAAAAAGGCACACAACAAGAAAAGAAAAAAAATGCAGACTAGGACCGATAAAATTTAATTATAATCTCATCAATATGAAAGGTTAACACCTGCGATTCAATTATCACGTTCCGGGTCTTTCAGTGGGCTGAGAGCTAATTCCGGTCCTGCTTTGCCAACACGCACTTCTGCATTGGGAACTGAAGCATGAGTGCAGGTGCGTCAAAATCTCAAATTGGGTTCAAATTGTATTAAAAAGCCCAGCGAGGGCTCATGTGTTCTAGACGGCTGTGGCTG
>RQTK01001022.1:136518-158705 GCA_003991915.1 Elysia chlorotica | reverse complement strand
CTCAAAGACTGACGTCTGACAATTTTATGTGCTGCCACACACGAGACAGGGCGGGGATACCATGACTTCTGTCTCAGCCAGTCACAATAAACTGACACCGACCCAACCAGTAGGGAGCGCAATCGCCAGGATTCGAATCCGGACCTTTTGCGTCGGAAGCCGATATTATACTCCAGGACCACCGCGCCCCCCAATAAAAAGAAAAGAGTTGTCCCTCAGATAAGCCACAGGAAGCTGCGCTTTGGCTCATGAATTTTAATGAGTTCACGATTTGTGACTTTGTAATTCATCTTTATGCAAATGTTCTTTCTTTTCTTGTTGTTAAACGGTGATGGTTTTACTTGAAGTTGTCTTAAAATCAGAATACACAAAATATCACATAGAAGATCATGGTAAAATATAGGCCATGGTCTTTAAAGTGGAAATAATTATGCAGTGGAGAAAAGGTTGTGTACAGGAAAGTCGTTTTTAGAAATACGTCACTGTAGTTTTAATGAAGGCAATAAAACAGAGGCCACCTGATTGAAAAAAACTAACAAAGATGTATTACTATAATTATCACTTTATTGTTATATTTTTGGTTACTTTTAAACATGAAAAATGTTAGTTTCCAGATGGTCTTTCAAATATCTTTATTATCCCTTGTACCATTACGAATCTATTGTAAAATTGGACGGCAAATGTTTAGAAGAATGAGTTCTTTCCCAAGCAACAGTACAACGAAAAGACAACAATAAAAATTAACCCAAGTGTATCGAAGAACACCATTGAGCCTCTGTCTTCAGAAAACTGTTGCAGGACGTATTTTGTTTCGTTCTTTTCCTCTTAAAGTATGCTTTCTTTTGTGCATGCACGTTGATAGTATTTTCTTGCCTTTTAATAGTTTTATTCAGGCTTGTTTCTTTTCGTGAAAATTAAAAAAAAACTTTTCGCTCAAACATAATGCGCACTTCTTGATGATGGGGAATATGGTCTTCATAGTTATAACTAATACAATAATTGCAATTCTCTTACCATCTGCTTTCCATCTTGTCTCAACTCATATCAAATAGTATATATCTTTTGGATGAAAGGACTATATTTGTAATTTTTATTTAATGACCTCTATGATATTTGTATCCCTTTTTCCATTAATTGAAGGACTACTTATTGCAGAAATATTCTCCTACTACCTTTTCCCCATCTTGGTAACTATTATTGAATTTCCCTTAATATCTACCTCCCATCTGAACCTGCACCTTCCGCGCGGCTTCTTCAGTGCCTCCTCTGGCATGGAGCTGGACCAAGCGCACAACTGGAAGGTAGTTCTCGGAGAGTACAACCGCCGCATCACTGAGAGCACGGAGCAAGTCATCACCGTAGAGAGCATTCATGTACACCCGGGATACACCCGTACGTAAAAGGAGTGTCTGTTTTGTACACCCGGGAAACTCTAGTACGTAAAAGTAGTGTCTGTTTTGTACACCCGGGAAACTCTAGTACGTAAGAGTAGTGTCTGTTTTGTACACCCGGGAAACTCTAGTACGTAAGAGAAATGTCTGTTTTGTACACCCGGGAAACTCTAGTACGTAAGAGTAGTGTCTGTTTTGTACACCCGGGATACTCTAGTACGTAAGAGTAGTGTCTGATTTGTACACACGGGAAACTCTAGTACGTAAGAGTAGTGTCTGTTTTGTACACCCGGGAAACTCTAGTATGTAAGAGTAGTGTCTGTTTTGTACACCCGGGAAACTCTAGTACGTGAGAGTAGTATCTGATTTGTACACCCAGGAAACTCTAGTACGTAAGAGTAGTGTCTGATTTGTACACCCGGGATACACCCGTACGTAAAAGGAGTGTCTGATTTGTACACCCGGGATACACCCGTACGTAAGAGTAGTGTCTGTTTTGTACACCCGGGAAACTCTAGTACGTAAGAGTAGTGTCTATTTTGTACATACGGGGTACTCGGGTATGTAAAAGAAATGTCTGTTTTGTACACCAGGGATACCTCAGTACGTAACTGTAAAGTGTCTGTTTTGTACCGCTGGAATACTCCAGCACGTTATCTTAAAAGTAGTGTATGTTTTGTACCCATGAGAAACTCCAGCACGTCATTATAAAATTAGTGTCTGTTTTGTATACCCGAGATACTCCAGTACGTAATTGTGAAAGTAATGTCTATTTTGTGCACCCGGGATACTATGGTACGTAGTTGTAAAAGTAATGTCTATTTTGTTGACCCTGGATACTCGGGTACATAAAAATAGTGTCTATTTTGGACCGTTACCAATCTGGGCTAGTAGGCCTAAATAAATCGGCAGTATTATTTAAGAGCTCGGCGTAAGGGTAGGTTTAAACTAATAAAAAAAAAAACACAACTAACTTTCGTATATTTTGGCATATATTTCGCAAAAATGTTTTTAGCTAACTTACACCATATGGCAATATGACAAAGAATTAATCACTGACAAATACACAATCAAATCGTTCAAGAAAGGTAGTGGTTCTTATATTACATAGGAATACAGTTTATTACTAATATTAGTTAATCAAACTGTAGATTTAAGAACAAAAGCGAATTATAATTCAGTGACGATCTCTCTTATTGCATTTCAAAACCAGTTAATTGATTGATTGATTGATTGATTGATTGGTGCTCAGAAGTAATAAGTTGGTATCATTATTTCTTGAGGCTGAGAGCAATGTCCCCAATATCATGAGACTTTTTCAAGTTCTTGCATGCCTTCAGTTGGCTCAAGAGACCAAATGTGATCTGAAATATAAATGGGCTGTTCTACTCCCAACTGAGCAATACGCAACATAAAACAATAATATTCAGCAACCCTTTAAAATATTTGAGACTATGTTTGCTCTATAAACTTATGAAGTAAAAAAAAAAAGATAATGGTTGAACATTAATATTTCTTCTCTGTAAAATACGAAGGTTCCACTTAAAGCGTTCTCGTCTGCTTCGCGAAGCGTTAACTTGTGTATGAATATTTCATGTCCGTGTAACACCACGGCCACATCCGCCAAATGAGCTTTCATTGCTGTAGCTGTGGCTATTTTCTTAACGGTTAACGGCTTCGATAGATACGCGATCTAATAAGAATATTTTTAAAACTTAGAACTTTTAGAAAGAAAAATGGAATGTTCAGACTTGCTTAATCTGCAAGATACTGTTTTCAGAACGGAACAACGTATTCCTGATAAACGCAAGGCAAAGCTGTTCACATAATTTTGTAATTATATTACTCGTTACAATCATGTTGTGATTTGATGTTTTTTTTTTTTTTTTTTTTTTTTTGAATTTCATAACAAAGTGTTAAAAGTGACCCTTCTGCAGATCGAAGTCGTAATAAGTTTGAAACAAAATGTACAAAGTCATCATAAAAAGATTTGTTCAGCTCTATCATTAGCCTACTATGTAGTATTCTGAGAGGTAAGATAGACGCTTGGAAAGTATTTCATCTTGCCAATCGTTTTCTTGTTGATATTTGGATTTTAAAAGAACGGCGAAAAGTGGTGCTTTTGTTTCTACTAATGGCCAATTTCAATGTTTTCTGGTTGTAGTGGCGCCGGCTTTGACCCATGATATTGCCTTGCTGAGGCTGGAAACCCCTGCAACGCTGACTTCAACAAACGATCAGTTCATAAACTAATAGTTATCCTAATTGGTTGTCGCAATATAAAAAAAGATGGTATCATTATTTCTTGAGGCTGAGAGCAATGTCCCCAATATCATGAGACTTCTTCAAGTTCTTGCATGCCTTCTGTTGGCTCAAGAGACCGAATGTGTTCTGAAATATAAATGGGCTGTTCTACTCCCAACTGAGCAATACGCAACATAAAAAAAAATTCAGCAACCCCTTAAGATATTTGAGACTATGTTTGCTCTATAAACTTATGAAGTAAAAAAAAAAAAGGTAATGGTTGAAGATTAATATTTTTTCTTTGTAAAATACGAAGGTTCCACTTAAAGCGTTCTCGTCTGCTTCGCCAAGCGTTAACTTGTGTATGAATATTTCATGTCCGTGTAACACTACGGCCACATCCGCCAAATGAGCTTTCATTGCTGTAGCTGTGGCTATTTTCTTAACGGTTAACGGCTTCGATAGATAGGCAATCTAATAAGAATAATATTTTTAAAACTTAGAACTTTTAGAAAGAAAAATGGAATGTTCAGACTTGCTTAATCTGCATGATACTGTTTTCGGAACGGAACAACGTATTCCTGATAAACGCAAGGCAAAGCTGTTCACATAATTTTGTAATTATATTACTCGTTCCATGTTGTGATAAAATTTGATGTTTTTTTTTTTAATTTCATAACAAGGTGTTAAAAGTGACCCTCCTGCAGATCGAAGTCGTAATAAGTTTGAAACAAAATGTACAAAGTCATCATAAAAAGATTTGTTCAGCTCTATCATTAGCCTGCTATGTGTAGTATTCTGAGAGGTCAGATAGATGCTTGGAAAGTATTTCATCTTGCCAATCGTTTTCTTGTTGATATTTGGATTTTAAAAGAACGAAGAAGAGTGGTACTTTTGTTTCTACTAATAGCCAATTTCAATGTTTTCTGGTTGCAGTGACGCCGGCTTTGACACATGATATTGCCTTGCTGAGGCTGGAAACCCCTGCAACGCTGACGAGTGTGGTCCAGACTCTAGACATGGACACAGTCAGATACATTGCGCCTGGGACGAAGTGCGAAGCGGCAGGCTGGGGACAGCACACTTCCTGTAAGTCTCAACAACATTCGTTTTCGCCCTCCTAGTCTTTAGCTAGAGTAGATAGATCTTTGGTTTAAAAAGATGTAAGAAAAGGGGAACAGACAAACGGAAATATAGAATTATGAACAAAACTAAGGGTTCTCAAAACATTACTATGTTTGGTCAACCCTTTGGTTGTGAAAGTTGAGGCAATAGGAGATGGTGTTCGAAAAAGACTTGAGGCAGCTTTTGTTTTTTAGAAGAATTTTTAAAATATCATGGAAGGATGAGAGGCCAACAAAGATGTGATAAATAAGGCTAGATTAGATAGATCTTTGATAAAAACTTTAAGAAAAAAAAAACAAGTTGAATTTGTAGGACATCTAAATCAACTCAAAAGTATAGGACATTCAGCCTAACTAAAAGAAATAGGGTAAAAGAATTAGAAGCAGACAAATAATAATCTATTTAGATAATGTTCACAGGTGGGAAACCAATAAAGACAGTCCGATTAAGATTTTTTAAAGTTGTCTGAACAAAGAGACGAGTGGCGTTCCTTGATAATCTATTTCAACTCTATACCCGAGACTTGATGAATGAATTCTTTGTAGGAAAGAAGCTCTATCCTCGTTTTACGTCCACTAGATTCCCAAGGAGAATCTTATACGGGGGTGGGACCCAAGATTAATGTCTGATAATGTTGCATGCTGGCGCACATAAGACAGTGTGGGGGATACCAAGACTCCTGTCTCAGCTGGTCACATTATCCAATAATTATACAGACACCGATCCAGTCAGTATGGGGCGAAATAAAAAAAAATATACACATAAAAAAAAACAACATCCGCCATTCGTGGGTTTCGGTGACATCGATATTTTTGGTGCAACTATGGATAAGAGTTAACAAGTTTGCATTCATTGGGTACGGAATTGTACAATTAAAAGATTAAAAATCAGTAACATTATAGAAGGGTAAAAATGGAGTAAAATTCAATGCAGAATAAACAAAAACACTGACATTGACGAAAATGCTGCCCAGTGCACTCCCTTTATCACATAGACTATATTATCGTTAAATGTATTATACTTCATTATAGAATAGACAAAACTTGATATCTGGAATGTACAGCCTAGTTGGAAAAAAAGGTCATTGAGACGATTAATGTAGATGTTTTTAGAACGTCTTTGATTGTGGTCTCAGAAATTTTCGGACAGCGCCTAAAAGAAATATGTACCGCACATTAAATGTTTTGGTGATTAAATAAGTGTAAAACTGTTGTTTTCATGTTTTTGCATTGAGTTTGCTAGCTGTAACTCTCACTCTCAGTCACCTGAGAAAAAAAAACTCAACAGATGTACTTTCTTGCGTCACAAATGGTTGATTTAGAGCCTTGTATTTGGAAATGTGCAAATCGTTTTCCTCTTCAGATCAGGACGACAAAGACGAGTATGGAAATGGCACTTACGTACCTCACGTTGTGGCGATGAATGCTGTTTCTGAGGAGACCTGCATCTCGGCTTATAATGATTTACCGATAGTGATCGATGATAATGTTATCTGTTTGAACTCTCGAGAACATAAGGATACCTGCCAGGTGAGCATCAGTATAGCGTCATAGATATGCTAAATTTTGTAGGACTGAGCCGCGGCCTCCTGACTTGGAGACCAACGCTCTACCCCTTGAGACAGCTCGCCCCTCCAATCAGCTACCTATACTATAATAAACCTACATGTATTCCAATAAAGTTACATATTATCTAATAAAACTACCTATAATCCGATATAGTACCTGCTATCAAACTAAGCTACCTATTATCGAATAAAACTACCTATTATCTTATAAAAGCACCTATAATCTAATAAAACCACCTCTCTTGAAACTACCTATCATCTAATAAAACTACATAATACTCTAATTTAACTACCTTTTATCTGTTCTACAACCCAGGGTGACTCCGGTGGGCCACTGGTCTGTAGAGACGCACAAAACAATCTGGTTTTGACAGGAGTGGTTTCTGTAGGTTTAGGCTGCGCGCTGGAGGAATACCCAGGCGTCTACACTCGAGTAGCCAACTTTCAGCAGTGGATCCTAGACAAGATAAACTCATAATCAAAGTAGAAGCCGACTCAGATAGTTAAAGGAACCAGCTTTATGTGTTTAATAAAATAAAACTCTCAATGAACTCAATGAAGGTATTGCTTTCGTTCTCAGCTAGTGTGTTTTCATTTTTTGCTCTTTTTTGTGCTAAATATTTTTATAGTTAACTGTTCAGGATCACACGAAGACTCTTTAAAAAGGTGAGAAGTAAAGAAATTTTCATCACAAGGGATGTATTCATGATTATTGTTTACATGACTTTAACTTGAGTCTTTTTCTTTAAAAAATGTTTAAAAAAAAGATGCGAATATATGTACTGCCACCACCATCACAACAATAACTACTGCTACTACTACTAATTATGTTACTGCTACTACTAGTACTAGTATACTACTGCTACTGCTACTCGTCATCCTCCTCAACCTTCTACTACTGCATGTATTAATACTACTGTTGCTGCTACTACTGCCACTACTACTACTACTACTACTACTACTACTACTACTACTACTACTACAACTACTACTACTTTTTATTTCTGCTTCTGCACAATATAACGGGTATGTTTACAAGTATAATGAGACACTGAAATAGTTCAGAGGCTATTGGGAAAAAAAAGCAAGCCAATTCTACTTTGATTCACCATTGGTACATCGACTACGTATACATTGTCTCTTTTAAACCAGCATATTGAATTTTTTAAAACCCATAGGACAAAAAAATATATAGGGAAATCCGGAACTGTCTAAAAGTGCAGCTTCTCCCCAAAGCAATTTAAGAATTTTTTTTTTATAAAAGAATGAATGATTCGATTAATAGTTCGATATATGCTGTATGCTGCAACATGCTTTAGGCGTTTTTTTTCTCCTATTTGTGTTAAACTGCCGGCCGCCTATGAATGAGTGTTAGTCATCTGAAGGAAGAAAAAGAAAAAAAGAAGAAAAAAAATCACCACCACCAAAAGAAAAAAACAAACCTGTCATGAAGTTATAGTTTTCTTTGTATGCTGGTTTAAGATGTTTTCTTAATTCTAAGTAAAGTTCAAAATTGTGCAAAGCATCCATTTGTTTGCCCTGTCGACTAGATTCTTTGAACATTAAAAAATTTGTAGGAATAATAATAAAAATAATAATAATAATAATAATAATAAAAATAATGATAATAATTATAATAATAATAATAATAACAATAATAATAGGTAGAATCACTATTGCAAATACATTGTATTATTGAAAAGGCAAAAAAAAAATGAAAAGATAGGTGGTGATGTGAGATGTTTTGTTATTAACAACTTAAATTATAATTCATTTTGATGGACACATGTTTTAAACATTTAAGGACAAGGAACATTTTAACAAACAATATTTTAAACGCAAAAAGTAATAAGCTTGTACATTCAAACAAAGTGGACCTTAAATTAATAAAATATTAACATAAAAAAAACAACACTTGAACAAACAGCACGGTTTGCCAAACTTTATTCATATAAATAGTTGCTATACAAATTGTATGGCGCAGCAAACATACAATCTCACTTTTGTATGTCTATCCTACATTTCTAAACTAATAGGGGTAAGAAATTCATTCAACTGTATTTTTTTCAAATTTTATATTCTTAAATGTATGTAACAAATCTATGAAAAACGTGTAAAAAAAACAACAACCCACAAAGCTCTAATTCCAACAAATAAGAATTCATGTTCCTGTACATGTATACCATTTAAAAATTTTTTTTTTTTTTTTTTTTTTTTTTTTTTCTTATTTTGTAAAGCAGAAAATAGAAAAATATACACATGGCTTTGCTCAATAACAATTTGAAGTTTTGTCGGAAGACAGATCTTTCATAAATCATGCATTAGTTTTTTAAAGATCAAGTATTTTGTTTGTTAGTTTTCACTGACATGCATTTTACAAAAAAATGGACAACTCTATAAAATGATCTACTGAATACGACATTATAGTATACTAACAAAAACATAATGTTATTAAGTTCAAGCTAGCACCCATACGTTTTTTTTTAATATTTTGTATTTTTTTTATATTTTTACCATTTTAATTTCATAATGCCAAACAATGCCAACTATTTCCCCTCTCTTAGTGACTCATAAAATGTGACTGTATACTTAGATTAGACTCCTTCTTCTTCTTCTTCTTCTTCGTTCACTTGAAAATGACTACACAGAAAGTCCAGAATCTAGTATATAGTCCACAGTCTTTTGAAGTTCAACCAAGGGTCCATATAGTTTTCTTTCCATGGTATGTTCTTCTGGCCAATATTTGTTTCTTGTCTCCTGAAGTTGTCTGCATTCTTGTAGAACATGTTCTGTTGTTTGGTGTCCATGTCCACATCCACAGTTAGCAGAGTTTCCTATTTTGAATTTGTTGTACATGTGATAGTTGAGGCGGTTGTGTCTAGTTCTAAGCCGAAATATAATTGTTTGACCCTTCTTGTCAAGTTGATGATAGTGATCAGGTGCTGCAGTTGGTGGTTTTCTCTTATTTTTAACTATTGCTTTTAGTTCCTGGAAGGTGATTGGTCTGTCTGGTTGCAACTTTTCTGCTCCCTGTTTTGCCAGACTGTCTGCTTTTTCGTTTCCAGGTATCTTGCAGTGTGATGGTATCCATTGAAGTACTATCCTCAAGTAGTTCAGTTGTCCAAGTGCAGTTGTCAGTTTTGCCAACTTCCCATTTTCACTTGCTTGCAGAACTGACAGTGCATCTGTAAGAAAAACCACTTGATTTGTTTGAGGTGTCTTCTCTGCTAGGTGTGTGGCTGCTTCTATGATGGCACAAGCTTCAGCTTCATAGTTGCTGCAATGTATTCCTGTTGGTATGCTGATGGTATCTTTTTCTGCATTTGGATACTGTATGTAGATTCCAGCGCCTCCGTTTTGATTGGCATTTGTCGCAGATCCGTCTGTGTAAATCCTCGTCCAAGCTTCTACTGGGTAAAGGTCTTCTATTGTAGCCATGGCTGCGGTTCTCTTCTCTACATCACTCTGTTCCTTTATGGAGTACACCCCTGGCACTGTTCTTTTAATTTCTATGTGGGTCTTTGGTTCTTTCCATGGTGTTTGCTCTGGAATATATGTTAGAGGGAGAACATTTGAGGGCATGTCTTTCAGTCCTTTCCGTAGTCTTTTTGCCTGGTGGACAAAGCTGCTACGTTTAAGTCTCCCTCGCGCCAAATCCTTCATCCTTCCTTTCATTGCTGATTCTTCGGTGCATAGGAATTTTTTAGCTTGTTGGATGATTTTGGTGCCTCTTCTTTCTTTCAGTGGTTGAATTCCTATATCTTGGTTTGTGGTGCGCCTTCTGGCCAGATGTCTCTGTCTTCAGCACCTCATATTGCTACAGCCGAGATTGCTCCTGCTGGTATGGGATGGCCCAAGTGCATTGGTTACATGCTCTGGTGCATGCTTAAGCCCACTCGCCACGACAAGGCTGCACTTTTGGTGGGCTCAATACGGTGAATTACATTGTCTGGTAAAACCAAAAGCCTACTGTTTGCCTTTTTACGCAATTTATATTTTTACCATTTTAATTTCATAATTTCATAATGCCAAACAATGCCAACTCTTTCCCCTTCTCTAAGGGATGTGGGTGCAAGCCTTTACTTTCTGCATAATGTTTACAGAAGCAAGAAACTCACTTTGTGTATCTGAATTTGAGAATTTGCACTCAACAAATCATGACGCCAAAACAATTCTACAAATAAATGTACAAGGAAAGAGAAAGAGAAAGAGAAAAAGGCAGAGGAGATGGGAAGATATTATCATACTAGAGTGGGCAGGGAAATCAATAAGTGAAAATTTGAGGAAAGCAGAGAACAGAGGAAATGGTGAAAGCTGTTTGCAGATGTAGTGGTACCAACTTGGTTGTCCCAACCAAGGGATAGAAGAGGAATCATCTCTCAAAAACATGTGTAAAAATTCTAGAAACTGAATACATTGTACAAACATTCTAATATAAACACAATCATTGCACATATGCTGGTATTCTTTTAGTGCCAAGTGCAGACCCTGGTCACACATTTGTAAGAAAGAGTGATTTCATTTTAAATTGTATGTTTCACCTGGAATTTTCCAGAACATCATTACTTTTTTATTTTTATTTATGCTCATATTGTTTGAAATATTAATATATTTATTATTTTTTTCTTTGTCTAATGAAACAAATCAATTATGAAATACATGAGATAGCCCCTAACCACTCACAGACACAAAGACCTTTAAGAAAATACTTTTGGGAAAAAAAAATAAAACTATGTTAGGTAAATTATGACACACTTTACTTTTACTATTGGGTTATCCTTTTTTACAATTATTTAAAGACATTTTGTGCAGCCTAGCTTAGGTTACTTGTTCTGTCAGTGAAATCTAACAAGATGAGCCCTAAACTTACACCTGACATAGCAGAGTAAAATCCCAATTATTATGCCATGTTTTACAATATAATAATCATCATATCATCATTCGTACTATTCTCCGTACATTTCATATGTTCAACTCCTTTTTACCATGTCTAACAACGATAAGATAGCTGATGATGGACTAGACCTATCGTAAAATAAAACTTTCTTGACCACCCCATAAAGTTTAAATACCTTGTTAAAATGAGTTTCTAGCGAAACCAAGTATTTTCAAAAAAAAAAAAAAAAAAGGTGCATTGAAGTAAAAATCTAAACTAATAACGTAATAGTGAAAAAAAATGTTATGATACAAATATAAGAAAAGGAAATAATGAAACATTTGTTAGCTCAAAGACATGTCAACAGTAAAGAAAAAATTAAACAGATATAATTGGTTGCTATTATTGTACAATTTCCATAACATTTAACTTAATATGAAAGTTACAAAAAAAGTTATGAAGTAGGGATTCAGAGATTTATAAAAATATATAAACATCAACTCTCCTAGTCCCACTCATACATTGAGAAAATACAATATGTCAATAACAAATCAATATTACACCAATCTCCTATTTTTAAATCCAAGAGAGTGGTTGAAGATAAGTTTTCCAAAGTTAAACATCTTCTACCTTTCCAAGGGAGTCCTAAATGATGAGTCTCACATGACCAATATTGATTTTGCCAATAAAGACAGAGTGCGGTACAAGGACTTTTCAAACTTTCTAAATAAACTGACATTGACACAAAAAGTATTTGTGAAAATTTGGGCTGATTGAGGTATTTACGAGTCACAAGCTTCACACCCCACCGCCTCAGACTCTGCTAGTTGCCCATTTTCTTTAACTATTGAACACTCCTTTTACCTTTTACTATTATTTCCTCCTCCCCCCTTGTTTGTTAAAAAAAAAATGATTTTTTTTTCCGTATAAACATATTTAAACAATGTACATTCAAGTGCAAAACGTCAATAACTACCCATACACAGACAGATTTATATCCTTTCCTTGCACTCTTATTGGCATAGAAAATGTTTATTTTACAACAAGTCTTAAGTTGATTGCACTTCTTTCATTCAAATGTTTTTTTTGTGTGCAGATATAGATCAAACCTATATTTGCCCAGTATTGTTGATATGCATTCTGATTGTAAACAAAACATTTCAAGCTTTAAATGATACAGGTATAAAGCCTAAATGAGACATGTGACTGAGACTGCAAAATAAGTTTTAAAGTGAAAGAAGGGTTTAAAAATGTTCCAGTAATAAAATTTTGAAAGGATGTTATGAGCGTGAGTATTCCCACTCTTGTATCAGTGATCATAATGCAGAAAGGTTGAAAAGGAGGAAATTTTATCATCATACTTTCTTTTTTCCCAAGATTATAATATTACAATCAGCACATACCTTGTATATAATTCTGGGAAAAGGAGATCAAACCATTGAAAACGTGTTCAGGTTGTAAATCTTTTTTTCCATCACTAGTTTAATGATACCTCAATATATATGTAAATCAGTGATGATGGTGACAAAAAGTGAAAAAGGAGGAAAATTTTTCGCAGTCCACCCAAAAAGCTATTTTTTGTAACATACACTGATACAGTTACCAATTTGTAACAAGTCAATTCGCATATATACGTAAGTGTTGAAAAAGACATTTTAAATGAAAGACCAAAGTCTACAGTTTTCAAACCTACAACAGTTTTTATTCTATCTTTAATGGTTCAAAAGATATATGAATGCTGGCAAACCCCTAAAAATACTGCAGTTTCATGGGGAATGCCGGCTAAATACTGTGATTCCATCATTCCTTTGAGTTGTAGGATTATAATAAACAGTCTAAAGCTAGCTATAGTTCTATTAATACGCGTGTACTTGCATTGTAAATTTAAAGGCCAACTATCCGAGTATCCCCATGCTAGCATCTCCTCTTCTTTATTTTAGTTTCATCTATGTCTGTAACCACTCGAATCTGAATTTATTTTTCATTACACTATTTCCTTTGCACGCCCAAGTTCACTGTTATTCAGTGATCACGGCGATACCGGCCGTTGTTTAATTATCAAGGTCTAGATTATAAAATCTAGAACATAAAAAGTGCTGTATCAAGTGAAAGAATAGCAATCTACTAGAGTTTAGACCTAGATAACTATGTAGCTTTCGACCAAGACATGAAATCTAGTGTGAATTTGAATGGACATAACGCGATCGACGATCGGTGAGAGTAGAGATCTAATCTTCCTGAGTTTCAAGGGTATAGGTAGCCATGGTTTCTATGAGCGTGAATAAAGGACTGAGGAAATGTCTGAATTATTCAATCACAAAATAATTGCATCATGGGAAAAAAAAATTCATGATTTGCTCAAAGCATAAGACACCAAATATCATTGTCAAATACATCACATTTATAATGAATTTAATTTTTAGTTTGATATCTTCAAAGGAATATAACTTGTCAGGCAGCAAATTTTCATGCTTTTTTTTTTTTTAAAGAAAAAGGTTGCAAAGTTAGCATTATTTATATTGAACCAGAAAATATTTATATGCTTAAAAAAATCCTTGTAAGATTCAATCACGAAATCAATTTTTAAAAATTGTTTTTTTTTTTTTAAATTGGAGTGGTCCATCATTTCCCTTTCATGTGAATTTGATTGTGTGGCTACCTTCTCAATCTTTCTTCTAATAAAAGGCCTATGTAGTTTTGACTTAAATTCAACAATTGTCAGGTATAAAGTCTAGTTGGGTTGACATCAGAGTGACTGTAAGTCATGTAGCATTTGCAAGATTGATATATGTCTATAATAGAAAAATAAAGGTACTTACTTGAAGATGTAAGAACAGTTTCATGTCTCCCCATCTTGGGTTATGAGGATTTTTGCGTAAAATGAATTTAAGCTCAGGCTCCCGTTTATCAAAATCTTCATCTTTCAAAAGGAATTCATTTTTGGCATCAGTCTTTGTAATGAGGCTATGCTTCTCTTCATCTCTGAAATTGTAGATACATATACAAAAAAAGAGATAAATATCGCACCAGAAATTGTCTTGCAACATGCTTTCAGTATTGAATAGAAGATAAACAAAACCTGTAAAATTTCAGACATCAAAATTGGTAAATAAGACATAATGGTAATGTTAAAAAAATTATTAGGTACAAAGTTATTACTCTTCAAGGTGCTGAAATAAACAATTTTTTTAATGTCTAAAAGAAGGAGATAAAAAACCTTACGGATGCACTATCATAGAAATGTTTTAAATTTAAAAGGAAACAGAAGTTTTTCTTTTTATTATTTAACATAAAAAACCCAGAAGGTATTGGACGATTTGTTCTAGGGAAGATTTGCAAAAAGAAAACTGTCAAATGTTTACAATTAGAATACTTCAACGTAGCAACAAATACTTACCGACATCTGTCACATACTGGAAAGTTGAATGTTTTGAAGAGATAGGAATCAAGAAACTCTTTCTCACATTCTTCACAAAGAAGATTATCCACTTCTATGACAGGACCTAAAGAGAAAAAATAAATCTTTGAATATAAAGGGTGTTATTAGATCTAGATAGATAATGAGAACAACTGAGATCTATAGAAGATGAGTCTCTCTTTAAACTTCAAGAAAACTAAGAAGATTCATAGAGCTAAAACGATCCCAAGAAAAATAGGAAGAATATAATTATATTATTTTTTTTCCATTACAACTGTTAGATTGAATATTGTTAACATTTATTCTTGTTTAATGCACTAAGTCAAATCCTGACAAAAGATAAATTAATTTATATCCTCTATTTTTATTTTCTCCTCCAATACTTTAAAAATGTTGTTTTTTTAATCAATCATTACAAAACAAAGATAATGAAAAGTGGAAAAGTGAATAAACTTTTAGATAGTGTACCACAAACCCTTAACTTTATTAGTTCACAGAGAAAAATATTGAAGATGTAGCACCTAATTCTACAATGAATAGTTGGGATTTTCAATTTGTTAACGGCCGGTTAAAATATTAGAACCATTTTAGAGAAAATGTTATTCAACTATAAATAATGTGTCTTTTTGAGATGTTTTATTATATGGCTCTTCTAATAAATATGATAACTAACATAATCATTAAATTTACAAAGTGGACACCTAACTCATCAAGGCATCTACAAAAACATGTTACAACCAATACATAAAAATCGCCCAAGGGTAAAATATTGTCTGACCTGGTTCGTGAACTATTTTGGGAGGATCATGGTGCACAACTTTACTGCTGCTGCACACTTCTCCAGTTGTGTCCTCCAAGAAAAATCCAGCCCCTGTGTCGATTTCCACTGCAGTTCTTTGTACTTTTGATTCAAGACTCCTGTTAAAAAATTGTGTTTTTTTTTAAGGGATAAAATCTTAAAGGAAAAGATGATTCCAACTTTCAAATGATTTAATGAAAACAAGAACTGGACAAAAAAGAAAACAACTTTTCTAAAACTTTAAGGCCACAAATTTGGGTGTTGTCATTAAGTTTTAATCTTAATCTAATCAATCACCAAACCTTCCTTTGTCCTTTTCATGTGATCTTTTTGTGATTCTAGAATTCCTTAGCTGTTCTGCTCTTTTTCTGTTGCGTTCTATTCTTGCCCGCTGGGCAAGTGTGAGCTTAGATTGTGAATTTTCTTGTTGATCCATCACTCCCAATAAGATTTTCTGAAACAAAGATGTTCATTTGATAAAGATTTTAAAAAGTTCACTATAGCAACCATATGTTTCTTGTAGTTTAATAAGCAACATCTGTTTTTAAAATAAAACTTCAAACATTCAACCAGACATTTAAATCTAAAAGAATTTCTTTTGTATACAAATGTAGTGTTTCTGATTTAATATTGCTGTTTTGCTATGTCCAAATTTTGCTATATGCGCAATACATTGATTCTTACCAAAATTTAATATTGCTATGTACTGTATACAAAATAGATCTATACATGTTTCTGCCAAAATAAAAATTCTTTTGTCAAGGCGCAGAACAATGTGTCAGGAAAACCTCAAATAAAATTATTGAGATGCACAGCATTTCTAACGATTATTTGGACACTGGGACAGAAATGTTTAAGGAAAGTGAGGTTCCAACGAAAACCAGAATGTACTTACAAGACATAAACTCTAACTTAGGTTCAAGTTTACTCATTTTAGAGATATGAGTTACGTTAAACAGTGCTACTTTTCTGGGTTTTTTAAATAAAAGAGAACATAAAGTGCACATACAAGATTTTTTAAAATATTATAATAATAAACTACAAGATGCCACTGTGAATAGAACAATGTTGAACATCTCTCAAACCTTCCAAAAAAGTGGAACTTAATATAACTTTTTGTGCAGTCTTATTTTGTATTATAACAGTATATATATTTGTCTCAGTGTTACATTCTTCAGTATACAATTTTGTCATTAGTGAGGCTTATGTCAAAATGCAAGTGATATATGTTTGTAGAGGTAAAAATGAGATCTATCTAAATAACCTTCATATTTTATGTGCTAGTCTTTGCTTTACTTACTTCCAAAGCAGGAATAAGAAAACAAAAAGGTTTTATAAATTGATAATGTAAAAAAGAGCAAAAAACGCCTTATGCCAAAATCGTAGCACAGTGATGATACTACAGAGCATAAAGCAATTAGGACAAAAACAGTACAGTCAACGAGTGCATACAGACTCAGCAGTATTACTATTAGAGTTTAACCTTAGGGCCTACTTTGAGGTCATCAATCTAAAATCTAGATTTAAGATCTTCTAAAATAAAGTCTAGAGCTGAGCTAGGATATTTTTTACTTTAAGAACTACTTAAAATTGACAAATGAAGGCACTGACAATCATAATGTCCATGAAAGAAGAGCTAGAATTATATGAGATAATTTTCAGCAGTGGTTAGAAATAGGCGTAAATCTAACGCAGTGGTTGCTTGTACAAGAAGAAGAAATTCTAATCGTAGGGTGCTATTTTTTTTCTTTTGGATAGAAAGAGAAAAAAAGAGTAAGGTTAAAAAAAAAACATGGTACGGAAATAGCAAGTTAAGAAAAATGAAGAGAGAGTTATGCAAAAAGAGATAGAGAGACTCAAAGTTCATGAGACTTAGTGAAAAGTAAAATCTAGTACCATACAATAAGATTCTTTTCTTCTCATACAATCCCGTAATAACAGCAACGGCTATAACTAAACCGTGTTCTGTAAGTAATTTGGTTCCGATGCATTTTAAATTGAGGGTTCTACAGTTACCGATCGAAAGCATTTTGTGATTATTTTTGCTGCTTCTGACCACTGCTCAAAACTAGATGTAGTTTTAGATAAGATCATATTAAATTACATCACTTCCACGGTTACAGTTTATTTAGACCTAGATTTAGGGTTAAAAATAATGTAGCATGAATCATGTATTTCAAAATCTCAATTTATTAGGCCTAAACATTTTTAAGCTAGATTAAAAAATCACTGTTAAGCCCAAGCACATTTCCTACACAAAATATATAGAATTTGAGGCTTAGATAGATCTAGATCTACCATAATTTAGGTTGGCCAACATCGTAGTAGCCATGTAGATACAAAATATATAGAATTTGAGGCTTAGATAGATCTAGATATAGATCTAAATATAGATCTAGATCTACCATAATTTATTTATATTTTAAAAAAAAATGTATCACATCTAAAGAAATCCGTAGCCTACAAAATGACAGTGTGAACTAGTTACTTGTGCCGATCTAGATCTAGATAGTTCTAAATCTCTATAGTTAAATACGTACCCACTGTTACTCTTAGATGACCTGTCAATAATAATTTAATTTTGTCTTGACAGAACTGATGCTTGAAATCGCAAATTGTGCACGATTGTTCTAATGTTGGTAAGCTTAGTTTACTTTAAAAATGTAAAATAAACAATTCGAGCAAATGGAAAGTGAAAGTAAGTATTAAGGGTTATGTAAGCAAGTGATTTAGAGGGCAGTTAATAGCAGTGTGGTTATTACAAAATACACCGCAGCGGTAGTGGTAGTGTTAGCGGTAGCGATCTAGCGGTAGCGGTTACCTTAGTAGTAGTAGTAGTAGTAGTAGTAGTAGTAGTAGTAGTAGTAGTAGTAGTAGTAGTAGTAGTAGTAGTAGTAGTAGTAGTAGTAGTAGTAGTAGTAGTAGTAGTAGTAGTAGTAGTAGTAGTAGTAGTAGTAGTAGTAGTAGTAGTAGTAGAAGTGAGAGTGAAGAAATGGCGCAAGTGGTAGAGCGTTGATCTGCCAACCGTGAGGTCCCTGGTTCGAATTTTACGATTGTTCAAAATAATTGCCCTATTTCGTCTCTTACTGATTGGGTTGGTGTAGCTATAATGTGACCGGCTGAGACAGGAGTCATGGTATGCCCACACTGTCTCAAGTACCGCCTCCCCAGTCTCAATTAAATGCTATAAATTGCACCGTCTATCTTCGACTAAGGTAAGTTACAATATTTGTTTTTAAAACATAAAAGCTAACAATGTATTGTCTTTATTAACAAAAAGAAAGAAACAAGCAATAAAAACAACAACAACAACAACAAAAAGCAACAAAAAAAAAACAACAACAACAAAACGAAAACAAAAAACAACAACAACAAAACAAAAACAATCATCATCGTGTTATATACTTTCCAAATCATTTTCAGACCAAGATGAAGCTGTGGTTTTATGCGGATTCGAGGTTTTTGCATGCCATAGCGGCAAACGGACTTTGATACTGTTCCTATCAATGAACAGTCTTACATTAGTTCTTGAAAATATTACGATGACGATACGTATCTACCGTCGGCATTGAGTAATATAAGTATCCTGCTGATTATAAATAAAAAAAAAATATTAACTATGAATGCAGCTACTTAAAAAAACTACAAAAAAAACAACAACCCAACAATAAAGAAACAAACCAAAAAAACAACAACTAAAACAACAAACAAAAAAAACAAAAAAAACAAACAAAATAAAACGTTAATACTTTGATTGTTCATGGACATAGCTGCAATTACAGAGGGCTGTTAATAGAATTCTGTGAATGGAATTCATAATACATGCATTACCAGAGACTCTATAATTATATTAGATAGACGGTTTACGAAGTGACGTCACAGTATTAAAGAAAGGGAGAGGCTGCGTGACAAGTACTGTGGGTGTGTCATTCTATCATTGTGGCAATTGCACTTGCAGGCCCAGCTAAGAGCGTTTTTATAGAGATTAAAGATGCATCGTTTACTTAATCATCCGTTTGAAAAAAACAACTAAAATTGATCGTATTCTTTTTTAAACCAACCCTTTCCTGTCAAACTTTATTTACATAATGTATAACCCTTAATAGTTTAAAGCCGCTTAAACAGTAAATTGGGAATAAAAACGAAGCAAGAAATAAAAATAATTAAAGAAAAATAATGAGTGAAGTACATGTGCCGCTTAATAGTGATTGGGAAAAACTTGGCATACTCTCAATTGGTTGCTGAATGTTTCTTTTTTTCTTTTTGCAGCACTTTTTGCATTCCTGCTTTCCATGTACTCCAGGTTCCTGATATCAATCAAACAATGGAGTAAAATAATGTTGACAAAGAGGTTCGTTACCTGTCACAAGAAATGCAAGGGAACAATTTTCCTTTCTTTTCTGTGATTCCCTTCTGCTATTCCCTAATGATGTTGCATCGCTCTCCTGACAAATTCAGAAAAGGAGGAGCCAATCATGTACACACACACACACACACACACACTCACACACTCACACACACTGTTTCTGCAATTTTCACAAAGTATATCAACTCGTTGTATGGACATCTGGAACCCCAACGGAAATGTCAACAAAATTTTTTGAAGTTTCAACCACAACTTCAGGAGTGGAACAGAAAGTTATGTTCTGGATGGTAAGCTGCATCTTGGTGAAAGTTTGGCAGGTTATGAATATTGAAAGGTGTGGGGATATCCCAATAATGCTGTTTTACTTAAGCAGGATTCCTCAAAGTGCCCGGCGTACACCACATTGCTTCTATTTAATTCTTTCAGCGTCTTCTCTAAATCGGAGCTCCTTGCATTGGCAACCCATTTTCTAGTTTGACTTGAGTTTTGAGAGCTTGTAGCACTGTTTTTGTGGGTTTTTTTTTAGCTATTGAAGCCCAGAATAGACCTGACTCAATATCTATATCTATATCTCTATTAAGAAGATCCCCCCCCCCAATCCCCCCGCCCTTTTCTTTTTTCAATTTTCTATTATGGTGTCAGTGTTTTTCCGTTTGAAGTAGAAACAGAAAAAAACAAAACGATCGGATCTTTATTATAATTAATCGCAGAGGTCCATTTAAAATACGAACTTTTTGCAGGTTTCTCTATTGTGATGATCACCTGTCGCAAACAACAAAAAGATGCACTGTAGCGCTGCAGGATACTTTGCAAAGCTTGAGGCGCCAAGGTCTTGTGGAATTACACCGCCTTAATTGTGCAGACAGCTGGTCGACCCAAATGTATATAATACGAAGTTGTCTGCGCGCAGTCACTCTATGTGTCTATCCCAAGAGACAACGAATCACAACAATGTGCTTGCGCGTAGGAAGCACATCTGTCGTTTTCCCTTGACACGGGACTCCATGCTAAATGCTTGCTAAACTTTTAATGAGGTCATTTGGCATCTCCCAGAAGCGAAAACAGCCAATAAGTAAGATGGTTGCTGTGGGTGTGTCCACAGAGGGTTTTTAGTTTATCTCCTTTTCTTCAATTCATTCTCCCATTTTCTACTGCCTATCCCGGCACCTCCCCACAACCACTGGTCCTCGATCTTCATGAGTGTTTAAAAAAAAAAAAATTAATACTCATCATTGTCATTGGTACCATTGTCCTTGTTCTTGATCTTCTTGTTTTTTCGTTTTCTTGTTCTTGTTCTTATTCTTGTCCTATTCCTGTTCCTGTTCTTGTTTATATTTATGGTTGTTGTTGTTGTTGTTGTTGTTGTTGTTGTTGTTGTTGTTGTTGTTGCTGTTGTTGTTGTTGTTGTTGTTGTTGATGGTGATTGTGATGAGTTATTATAGGCATATAGTTTCTGTTATTTTCGAATTACTGGTGTTGCTTAAAACGTGCTTTTAAATTGTTTAATTTCATCTTTTCATTGTTTAATCATTTAAATTTGCTCATTTACAACGTATACTAAGGGCTTTTAACAATCGTTTTATCATCTTTAAAATAGTTAATTTACGTACGTGCAGCATTGCACACTTAGACATAGATTTAGTCACGACGGCAACCAGAAATACGTTGAAGAATGATCTTGTAGAACTAAATAAAGGATCTGTGCTGAAGTCATTTTTAGATAAGGCAATCTTTGGAGCGGTGCCTTTTATCTCAACACATTTAATGGTATGATAAGAGTAGAAATGCGTAACGTTTTATTTCAACGAAACCATTGTTATATATTTTTTAAAGAAGTGGTGGAGCTGTCAGCCTGCATGTGGAAGTTATTATTCATTAGTGTCGAATTGATTGTGGATATTGTAAAGTCATTTTGTTTAAAGTTCTTTTACACGGATTTATAATTGTGCTGTGGTCATAACTTACTTATTTTCTTTGTGAAGAGGACTATAATGTAGGCCTACTCCAATATAATTATTATAACATTTTTGGAACTTATACGTGACTTATCTGACTTTTGCAAGGGTTGCGTTACATCTAACAGCACTGAAAATACGCTTAATTTCTATAGTGAAATCAAGCCACTAGTGTCAGTTCTGTAGGCCTAGAATTTTATGTATAGATTGTTCAAATCTGATTTGGTATTTAGCTTAATGTTTTGGTTTTATAGCCTTTTTTTTAGTTAAATGCGATGTGTCCTCGTGATAACTGCTGTTCGTAAGTCTCATTCTATGTTTTTGCCGTGCGTAAAAAAAAATCAGTCGACGAGTCTTTTTTTTAAAAACAAAACAACAACGAAAAAACTTGGATTGAAAAAAATATCATCACAGTTATAAAAAACAACCCAAGATGTCTATCTATA